>PVIU01014029.1:0-53551 GCA_004026605.1 Ondatra zibethicus | reverse complement strand
CCAAGTTTTCAAACACATAAACCAGGACATTTAAATCCAAACTGTAACTACCAGACACAGCATAGAGCATAGGTAAAAAGTTGAAGGATAGATTTGTTAAGAAACTTGTCAAGTCACAGAGGTAGCGAGGGATGGAGATGGGATTTGAGCTGGGGCTCTTAACACATTTGACAAGCTGCTCTGTGTATACTTATACAGGGCTCTATACAAGTTCCTGTGAGTGTTAGGGTGGGAGAGGTTGTTGGGCACAATGAGAGAGAACATGGTCACTGGTGTGAAGTTGCCCGAGTGGTTAAAATCTTGACTCTGTTTCTTATTTATAGCAGATCACCAGCAGTTATTAATGTTCATATTTCTAGATATCTTCACACAGATATGAGAAACATGCAATTTATGTCCTAGGCTCATAGCAAGGATTAAGCAAATTAATATAGAACTAACACGCAGGGTGGGTCCATGATAAATAGTAAACTCTATTATAATTCTCCAGATTTGCCCAGGAAAATGTGTTTCTTCTTTCTGTAATATTTTTCTATTTTCCTCTTTTTTTCCATCTTTTAGGAATCAGCTTAGACAGGCCTTTCTGATAATTCTAGACAGTAAGTGCTGGCCTCTTTCCCCCTGATGGTGCCAACTCATGACTTTATGCCCTGTGAGACTTAGTGACATTGGGTCAGACACCGTTCGACACTGGTACTGCTATACTCATAACTCTTCCTGAGGCAGTGTGGGCTCAAAAAATGTCTTAGTTGCTTGTCTTGTGGCTGTGACAGAACTGACTGAAGCAATTTAAGGAAGGAAGGGTTTAATTTTGCTTGCAGTTCAGGGGAAAATCCATGACGGCAGGAGCTTGAGACAGCTGCTCATAATGCATCCATGGCTGGCGAGTAGAGATGCATGTGGATCTTTTCATGTTAATTAACCCAAGCTAGCTGATCCCTCACAAGCATGCCCAAGGGTTTGTCTCCATGGGATTTTAGATTCTTTTACATTGACAATACTAATCATCACAGGAAGTATCCAAAGTTATGAGGATAGGGATCTGAGGACCCCAAACAAGCCTGATTCATGAGATCAAGAATATCTTGATCATCACCATAGAAATTTTGTCCGATGGATGGAGATAGAGGCAGAGACCCAGATCCACATCAGAGCAATGGACCCTCCCAAAGTCCCCTTGAAGAGCAGAAGGTGGGAGAAGATGAGCAAGGAAGTTAGGACCGTGAGGGGCTGGTCCACCCACTGAGACAGTGTGCCTGAACTAATGGGAGCTCACCAGTCCAGCTGGACTGGGACTGAACAAGCATATGATCAAACCGGACTCTCTGAATGTGCTGCCAATGGGGGCAGACTGAGAAGCCATCAACAATGACACCAGGACCTATCTCTTCTGCATGTATTATCTTTTTGGGTTCCTAGTCTATTTGGATGACTAGGCCGGGATGGAGGGGGGAGGGCCTTGGACTTCCCACAGGGCAGGGTACCATGCCCTCTCTTAAGGAAGTAGGGGAAGGGAGGAGCCATTGGGGGGAAGTGGGAGGGGACTGGGAGAAGGGGAGGAAATGACAATTTTTTTGAATGAAAAAAAATAAAAGAATATGAAAAAAAGAGAATAGACACCTGTGAGGAGGTGATACACACACACACATACACACACACACACACACACACACACACACACACACACACACACACTCCAAATTTGCCCAGGAAAATGTATTTCTTCTTTCTGTAATATTTTTCTATTTTCCTCTTTTTCACATCTTTTAGGAATCAGCTTAGACAGGCCTTTCTGATAATTCTGTGTGTTTGACCTTGAAGGACAGCTACATAGCCTCTTCTCCAAAATGGGCTGGAGGCTGGAGGGCCTTTTTAATAATATGACAGTAATGCAAAGACAGAATCATTTGTGCGGTATCCTGCTTGAGTACAGATACTAAGATCATGACATAAACTTTGGGGGGGCAGTCAGAAGAGTGTAAGAATCAGGGAGAAGCAATGCTTTACTCTGTAGATAAGCAAAGTGGAGTTAGCTACTTCTTTGTGGTCTCTACCTAGCTACTAACAAAGTGAACCTTTCATACAAGCTATCCTTTTATTCTTTTAACATTTGTTAAAATGCCCTCCTATAAACATAGGAAAAGGAATAATGAAAAACATTGCTATTACATGTTTAGGATTTACAGAAGGCTTTTTGATGAGTTCATTCAACTGAGACCCTTAAATGTCACCTGAAAATTGGGAACTATGTCTCATTCTGCTTACTAAAGGACAGATTTTCTTGGGTGATTCCCATCACTGGGGATGAATGAGTCAGTCACAGTTTAACAGAAATTAATGTTTAACAAAGAGAAACTGCTCTTCTGAATCTCCCACAATGCCACCACGCCACGTTTAGGAGGAACACCAAGATCGCCTCTGAGCACAAACAAAAATGAGCAGCAGTAATATTGTATAAGAAGTCAGGCTTTGACCATTCCGAGGAGCCACTGCATGCTGCAGAAACTGTGATTGAATCTAGACAAGGAAGGTCATGTACACACTCTCCTTCTCCCCTTGCCTGTTGTCATCCTTATTTATTTTCTCTTTAATAAGCTGTCTCTCTCACAGTGATGGGAGATGGATGATGGGACACATTTATACTCCCAGAGAATATCAACTCGGTAAGGCCTGGCTAGGCTGTGATGGACAGCACTAAGATGCAAAGTGACTAAACAAATTAGACCTCTGGCCTGAGTGAAGTGATGCGATTCAATGAAGCGCTGTGCATTTCCCGCTAGACAGAAGCATCCATTAGATAAATAGAAAATAGAGAAAGGTGATTAGCTGACAAGGTGCAGTGGAGACCAAGGGCACCATAGCAGATTGTGTTGATTATAAAGCCTACAAGGAATGTTGGTAGCTCAGGGGACAGCACACATCTTGAGGTTCCTGAACAGGCAGCTGGTGGTGGGATATGGGGGGAGGTTAACAGAAAGGAAGTGTGCATGGAGGAATAACATGGGAATCTATGTTCTTACAAACAAAGAAACATTGATAATAAAAAGGGTTAGTAGAACATATCTGAAATGAAAGAACAAGTGGGAAGGGAATTTTGGGAGCCAAAGTTTTAAGTGGAGATGAGAGCAGGAGGTGAGAAAAAGGAGAAGGTAGGGGTAGAGTCACAAACATTAAGGATGTAAGATGAAGCCTTGTGAACCCCCATGAGTTTCTAAGCTATTAAAGCATTTTAAAAGGAAGAGTTTGAGCATAGATGAAACACATATGTAAATATTCTCTCTCAGAAGACATGGGTTATTACATGAAGATGTCGTCCCAAATAAGATTGGCTTTTGCTCTTGCTCTGAACTTTCCACCATAACTAGAAAAGACTTTATCGCTAAAGACACCACACATTCTGGTTGTAGGACGTAGAGAAAAAAGTCTTGGATGGACCAGAAAATTCTTCTCTTGGCCATCAGTCAGTTTTCTATGCTTTGGTGCCTAGCTCCATACCCATAAACATATGGGCAACATCGATTGCATTTAGTGGATTGTTTTAAAAGATATAAATTGGGGGGAATATCTGAGATGTGTTGGGGGTAAAGTGGGGCTGGAGAGGGTGGGAGATGAATATGAACAAGATACATTGAATAAATGTGATATATGGAATTTTTTACAGTTAAAAACAAGTATAGAAGAGACTGGCTTGATGGAGCATGAATGCTTTGGTGAGTGAATGTGGAAGCAATGGAAGAAAAACATTAAGCATCCATAGGGTCCTGCTGATCTCAGGTTGACAAAATTTAATGTAGCCTGCAACTTTGATGTACATAGACAGTGCTGCTTAATTATTTTGCTTAAAACAAGTTTGGGCTTCCTGCCCAAATCTCCATCCCCTCCTTTAGTAGGATAAAAAGGGCTTTCAGTTCTATCTTGTTAAACCTTAGTTAAGAATGACATATTAATGGAGTCTTTGTGGCAAGTCTTGATTTCCCAATTGCTCACTAAGATGACATCCAGGGGACCTCACATCCTGAAGGGGAAAATAGGAATTCTTGGATTCAGCTGCAGTGGACGCAGACAGTCAGGGCTGTGTTTGGACAGGAGAAGATTGTGAACTGGCCATTTCCTGTCAGCTTGACAGCAGCTGGTATTCTTCAGCTGACCAATCCCCACTTCCCCTGTCCTGGACAAAGGGCCTCCAAACCTTTGGATCATGCTCATTCGCCCTACCCATCATATTCACTCCAGGTCATTTTATTCCACATGATCCTTAGTACCGGAGAGCAACTGGGGAGTGCTTGACTGTGGTTTCCTGTCATTTTGACTAAGACGTTGGTGCGCCAATTGTAGGGGCAAAGTATTATAGGGTGGTCTTCTAGTGTCTTTTGTGGAGAACACAGCAAGTGTCCCTGGGAGTTACTGACCCACATGTTCACCTGTCTAACTCACCTCCCTTCTTAAGGAAATGGAACAAATCTGCTGAACTCTTCCCCGCATCTCCTCCTGTTCCTTTAGCAGCCAGGTTGGGTAGGTTCTAGCTCTGCCTTCTTAAAACAAAATAACACAAATGAAAGCCTCCACCGTTTCCTTTATAAATAAGGACTCCAGAGGCAGCACGTCACAGGTCTGGCCAACTTGCTGCAGAAGTTGTTAGAAGAACGGAATTAAATGCCTAAAGTTGAGCCTTAGAAACTTACTCCCACCATGGCTGCTGTGGGGAGGGGGAGTTTTAGAGGTGTGTAGGTCATGAGGGCTCCACTGCTTTGGGTAGATTAAAGCTTTCAAAGGTCACTGATAGAGGGAAGGTTCCCTATCTGTCTTTCAGCTGCCCACCATGTAGGACATAGCATTCCTCCTCCCCAGAGGGTGTAGGCATCAAGGTGTCATGCTGGAGACAGAAGGTGAACCCTTACCAGGAACCAGACCTGCTGTCATCTTGATTGTGGCTTTCCAGAGGAATATTTCTATGTTTCATAAATTAGTCTCAGGTATTCTCTTACGCCAGGACAGACTACTATAGTTCTTGTGTGTGATGTAATAGATACTTTATGAATATTCTCCCCATTAACATTGCTTCCACACCAGATACAACACAGCCTTACAGCAGTTATTCTCAACCCTTTGGGGCTGTCGAATGACCCTTTCACAGGGGTTGAATATCAGATAACCTGTATATCACATACTTCCATTATGATTCATGAGAACAGTAAAATTACGGTTATGGAGTATCAATAAAAATAATTTTATAGTTGGGGGTCACTGCAACACGAGGAACTATATTAGTGGGTCACAACTTTAGGAAGGTTGAGAACCACTGCCTTAGAGAGACAAATACCTTGAGTTAGCTAGATGGAAGATCTTTTATGATACTCAGAGAGCCAAGAGAGGAATGTATGCCCCTTCTCTATACTAGGTTCCTGGTGAGGAGGAAGAATGAAGAGTGGGAAAGACGAGAAAGGTGGCATTGCTTGAGTGTCATCGCGGGCCAGGCATTCTGCATTCTTCCACTTAATTCCCACAAGAATGCTGAAAGATAGGTACTGACCCATTCATTTTATGCAGGACTCAGCCACAGGTCATATGTCAAGCAAGGTGCCTGGAGTACAGGACTGGGAATCTGCAAGTTTGGCATTCAAGGCTTTGTATATATAACAGAAAACCCATGCTGTTGCTTCTGTAATTTGTAAATGATGCAATAGGCTACACTGTACAGTAGCGTCAACGCAGGCAGCTCCGGTGTCATAGAGGCCCAACAACAGAGATATGCGCTGTCAGTTCATACCGTTCATTTGTGTCTTGAATCCTAATTTTTAATGTAATAAATGTGCAAAGCCCTGCATCTGAGAATCAATGAAATCTGGCAAGTCTTGCTTCAAGGAAGATTGTGTGAGCAGCTGTGTACAGTCTAGACAAGAACAACAAAATGACAAAGGCAGAGAGAGAGAGAGAGAGAGAGAGAGAGAGGTCAGAAAAAAAGCTGTTAGACTTCAATGCCCAAGCAAGGCAGGGACCTCTGAAATGGAAAGAAGATGAGCTTCTGGGAGCAGCCCAGCAAATAAGTCGATACACTAGCAGTTTGGAGCTAGGCTTAGAAGGGTGGAAGAGTGGACTGTGAGCAAGGAGTTTATGTCTTGGAGACTGGGAACTAGTAGCAGTTGGAAAAGTAGATAAAGCAAAAGAATGGGTTCTGTTCTGAAGATATAACTTTCAAAACAAAAATGTCTTCATGCAACTATGGAAGGCAGGTCTGCAGAGGCTGAAAAGGGACAGTTCTGTACTGACAGAAGGCAAAGGAGATAAGGCTTGAACTACTGCTTGAGGACAGAAGGCCACCATGGGGGCAGATCTCAACCTGTGCTGCCGGGTACCAGGATGGAACCTTCACCAGGGATGAACATCCATTTTATTTGTGTCTTGGTGTGTCAGCACAATGTCATCCCAAGGCAAAAAGCAGGTATGGGGCAAGATCTTCCTGCTGGCAGGAGCTGACCCAGGAAGTGAAGGTGAAGGGGTGGAGCCAGCACACAGGGGGTTCTTTTGGGGAACAAATCAGTGTGCTTAATGGCAAAGGCACGGGAGAAAATTACTTTGGCAGCAATATTTAGCAAAAGTGCATAAGATAGCCAATGGCATTCATAATGCAGGGAATTTTCAGTTAAGATTTAGAAGTAAGAGGGGCTAGTGTGACCATCTGGTGCCTCTTTTGATTTGAGATAATTTCAAACATTGATTCTGTAGGCCTCTGACTTACTAAGGTTTAGTCTTTTTGCATCACATTCCATAGCAACTGTGAAAAGTCGAATTAACTACATCAGCCACTTCAGATGACACATTCTATCAATGTGACAATCAAACAGAATTAGCACAGTTTATATTTTGGTTGGCAGACAATTATTTTCTTTATAATTTTCTGAATACTTAAATGTATAAATGAAATTCACTCCCACTATTTCTCATCTACCTAATCGCTATCTTTGTTGCTGTTACCTGGAAGCCTGTCACTGTGCAGCCTGGCCTCTTCCTGTCATGGTATCTCACCAGGAGCTCATTACCATCCAGAACTGCAATGCCCAGCCTGGGGGTTCTACTGTTCATACACAACTGTCCAGAATCTGAAAGGAGGCCAGCCCAAACTGGGATGTGTTTCTGTGTGAACTATATACTAGGATTTGACATTTGGGAAGACAGAAATACGTAAACTATCTCATGAACTCTTTTTACATTGATGGCATATTTTGGATATATTGACTTCAAGTATATTAAGTACATTTTCAGGGTTATCAGGAAACCTGCAATTGTACGCATGACATGCATGGATGACTCCTGTTTTCTACAGCTCTGCAGAGATTCTCTGTTTCTTTGTCTCACTATTTTCTAATCATATTCAGTTCAGTCAACCAGCATTTATTATACAGCCACTGTGAACCAGATATTCTAAGAGATGTTGATAATATGAAGCTATCGTAACATGGTTGCTGGCTTCTGGGAGCTCCCACTTAGGGAGGAGAGGTTGGTAAGAGTGCTTAAAATTTAGGCAGTATACACCTGGTGTAGGAGGGTCCTTCTGTATTTGGGTTGCTTTTATTGGTTAATAAAGAAACTGCCTTGGCCTTTTGATAGGGCAGGACTTAGATAGACAGGGAAAAGAGAACAGGGTACTGGGAAGGGGAGAGAGTTAGAGAGAGCCGCCCTCCATGAAGCTCCCAGGTCAGACACGCTGAATCTTTCCTGGTAAGCCACGACTCGTGGTGACACGCAGATTATTAGAAATGGGTTAAACGTATATGTGAGAGTTAGCCAATAAGAGGCTAGAACTAATGGGCCAGGCAGTATTTAAATGAGTACAGTTTCCGTGTAATTATTTCAGGTATGCACTGGGAGCCGGGTGGGGCAGAACCAGGGGGCTCCGCGCTGGGAACTAGGCGCCGGAACGCAGCCCGTATGCCTCTTGCAACAAACACCCTTAAAGAAGAGCTTCCCCTGGCTCTTAAAGAATGGATCTTGGGTTGGGGAGTGGCTAAGAGCACTTGCTATGAGAGCAAGAGGACCTGAGTTCTAGTACCCAGCACCCACACAAAGCCAAGCATGTGTGCCTGTACTTTCACCATTGTAAGGCAGAGACAGATGCCTGTTTGCCTGCCTGGCAGGATAGCCGAGATGGTGAGAGTTGGGTTCAGTGAGTGTCTTAGTTAGGGTTTCTATTGTTGGGCTAAAACTCCATGGCCAAAATAATGTGGGGAGGAAAGAGTTTATTTTACTTCTAGATAAAATCTATCACTGAGGAAATTAGGGAAGAAATATGTGCAGGGCAGGAAGTTGGAGGCAGGAGTTGAAGCAGAGACCACACAGGAGTGATACTTGCTGGCTTTTTTTCTCATGGCTTTCTCTGTCTACTTTCTTACACAGCCCAGGCCTGCCGATGAAGGCATGGTACCACCCACAGCGGCCTGGCCCTCCCACATCCTTTGTCAATCAACAAAATGCCCCACAGTCCTGCCTGTGGATCTGTCTGGTGGGGGCATCTTTTCAATTGAGATTCTCTCTTCTCAAACTCTAGTTCCCCTCAAGGTGACAAAAAACTAACCAGAACAATGGGAGTCTCTGTCTCAAAAAATCGCATAAAGGGAAATAGAATAAGAAAGTATCCTTCTCTGGCCTCTGCATTGTACCCGCCCCGACATGTATGCATTGCACACACATGCACATGTGAGTGTACACACACACACACACACACACACACACACACACACACACACACACACACACACAGAATCAATACACATTTTCTACTCCTTTTCCTAAGGGTTGATGATCTTTTTCCTGAGCCTGCAGTCAGAAGGAATTGCAGGTGTGGAGGTTCATGGAAGAGTCTGGGGAGGTGACAGTGGCTTAGAAAGGCTTGGATAGGCTGCCAGTGGGGAAAGCTGGCTGGCAAGACCTCAGGGTGGGAAGGATGAAAAGGCAAACCTTGAACATTGTGCTAGGAAGTGTAGCATGTATCTTGCAGGTGAAAGAGTCAGATATACACTTCGGAATTAGCACTGTAGTGGCTGTGTGGAATGGGAATTAAGGGGGAAAGGTGGGTAGATAGACGGAAGAGATGGAGGCAAATATGGCAGCTGTGGAAATTTCAAGAATACAGTAATGCAGACTTGACCAAAGAACCATGATTGGAGAAATATTCAAGAAGACAGAGCTATGAAGTCTTTGGAATTTACTGGGTGGTAGACATGCTGACAATGGTGGCTTATAAACTTTAGTTACAGAAATGAAGAAAGATAAATACTGATGTTCACTAATAAACTTGGCTTTCAGAAGACATTCTTCAGGAGTGATCCTAAGCTAAATGACTGGACTCACGTGACACTTGCCTTTAAAGTGGAGGAGCTCTCAGTGCTCAGGCCCATTTAAAGCCTCCTTCAGAGATCCTGGGTTCATTTCTGGCTCAGGGGCCTGTGAGGTGTGGGCCTATTTAGATGACTTCAGAGAGGGGTAGAGAGGAATGTTTTGGAGTTGTAAAAAATTGGTTCACTTGAAAACAGGGTAGATGAAGGCAAAGAGAGATCTGGGCTCATTGAAAGAGAGATCCCATCCACAGGTTCTTTAGAAAGTCTCAGCAAATGGGAGTTGATAATACATGTACAGATGGAGTTAGACAAATTCAAGGAGGATGACCAGGTAGCTTTGCGATGTGCACTTCTGATAACACCATTCATGTCAAACAACTACAGGCTCTGCCAGATTCAAAATAACAAGCAAGGGCTAATCCCTTCCACAAAGACATCTGGTCTATTCAGGGTAAGGAGAAAAGAGACCAGCTAGAATGCTGTTTACTCCTGAGTTATATCAGGGTTGGAGCAATGGGAATGGAGAGGAGATGTGACAGAGAGCACAGGCGGTGTCCACCTGAAGAAGCACGAGTCCCCAGCTCTTACCCCAATATGCCTGCATTTTTCTCAGTCCATTTCTCTCCAGTTGCATCCACCCTGTTTTCAGTAACTTGGGGCACTCCCCAAATGCTGACAAGTCAAATGAGCCGGTTGTTTCGGTGCACATGTGTGTCTTTCCATTAGACATCTTAGTTTAGATGAAAAAATAAAGGGACTAATCCCCTGCCACATAGGCTAACAGATACAAGGCCTGGAGAGAAAGAGAAGATTCTTATCATCTTCCTCTGTCTTGTTTAAAGCACAGTCTCAGAGTCTTCCAATCTAGCGCAGTAAAGATTTTCCTCAATTGCTTACTATGGTGAGCTATGTGCCTGAGCATGGGGAAGCTGGGCAGTCTTCTAGCCACGGAGGGAATTTATCTAAGCAGCTGCTGTGCAGTTCTCTCTACTGCTCCTGCGGATCCTGTGACTTCTTCCTTCTTCTATGTCTCCCTTCACCATTCTATTCACCTCTGAGCAAAGTTCTTTAAAGGAACTCACAGCCGTCTTTACTTTTGTATTTTATATTTTGTATATGTACTTGCATGTGTGGATGTGGGCACACAACATGCCGAGCACATGGGTGGCAGTGAGAGGACTATTTGTGGGAGTCAATCCTTTTCCTCCACCATGTGGTTTCTGGGGATTGAACGCAGGTTGTCAGCCTTGATGGTAAGTGCCTTTACCCGCGGAGCCATCTCCCTGAATCTTTCCTTTTTTGCTGGGTAAAATTCCAAGTCCTTGATCGTGTCCTTTAGGGTCCATGATCTGACTTTGATGTCTTCTAGAATTAGTCTTCTTGTCCACTCTATGCATACTTACCCTCTTTGCTGTTCATAGAATATTCTAAACACGCCCTTTCTCTTTTCAGGCCTCTTCTTGTTCTCTATGTCTGGACTCCTCCTCCAGACATCTGCATGATTTGCTCTGTCACTATCTGCAGATATTTGCTTAAATATCATCTTGTCACCAAGTCCTTTCTGGCCACCTGGCCTTCTCTAATTCCCCTAAGACATCTTTATTTTTTTCATACAGCTTTAATTCAGTAAGATGCATTTATCACCCCTGGAATTTGCTAATCACCTACCTCCCTCAACAACATTGGTTCTTCTATGCTCTGCTTCTGTATTAATACCACTTAGAATACCAACCACTGCATGGGCAATGTTCAACATACTCATTTTGAATGAATTCAATGCATGATTATCATGTATATGGTTTTAGAAGATTGTAGGGAGGATATGTGGTGTTTGTCAGGGTCGGAGTGAACTGAGAAATTTTTCTTAAGGTGGTAAATTTTACACTGCCTCTTCTTCCATTCATATTTATGCCAGAAGTTCCTATTGAGTCTTCCTATCTACAGGCACCATCTTAGGATGAGGGATGTACTGCCATGAGGACAGGCAAGGGCTTCTTATTGTGGAACTTAGAGTCTAGCTGGAAAGAGGTAAGAAAGCCAATCTATAAAAAAAAACAAGAAAAACATCTGATAGTGGCATACACTATGCAGAGACTTAAATTAATGTGACTTTAAAGGGACGTGTGGGGTTGCCTTTAGGTCCTTCTAAAAAGTGGAGGGCGGAGGGATGGTAAGAAAGCACCCCTGTGAAGAGGAAGGGGTGAGAATTCATGGCACAGAACACAACTTAAGGGCGGGGAGGAGGCTTCAAGGTTTGAGAGCTGCAAGAGAAACATATAGTTTTGCAGTCAGATAGCAGGGGAGAAAGATCTGACATCAGACTGGAGAAGCCCTAGGAATGAGCAGGATTCAGCCGGCAAAGATGGGGAGAACCAGCCCAGAAAGAGGGGTGGGTGGAAGAGAAGCACAGCCAGTGGAAAGAGCATCCTAAGCAAAGGGCAGTGGGAGCAGAACAGGCTTTCAGGGCCAAGGGACTCGGAGCTTTGTTTCTCCTAGGTCCAATGCATAACTGAAGATGAGCCAGTCTCTCGCGAACTCCCTGGGACCACATCTTGTTACAGGCGAGGAAAGAGAACTGTCCCCTAGAAAACATATCTCCCAGGAGAAGATGTATAATTAACTGCCCACAGGGAACTGAAGCACAAGGCACCTTCTTGGAAGAGTCAGACAACATGCCTTTGGGCTTCTGTTAGGCTAGCAGCTGGGAAGCAAATGCTACTTGGTGCATTTCACTTTTAATCTCAACACCATCTCACAGATACCCCGTTCCCATGCCTGGCTTAGATGCTGTACTCTGGCATGGGCAGTAAAGGCATTCTGGGGTTCATGCCTTCCCTGTGCCCACTGCTGTGTGCGCCCAGCACCTCACGGAGGGCTCCAGCCAACGGTTTGCTCTGTGGGTCCTTTTGTGGTCTTCCTCTGGCTACCTCAGTCTTCACCCATGGCTAGCTCTAATTTACAAAACACACTTTTATTCCTTTTATTTTCTTTCCCTGCTGATCCCAGTGGGTGGCTCCTTTTTGTGGAGGCTGTTCTGCACTCAACTCCCTCCTCCCTCAGCTGACAGAAATGATGTACCAGACTCAAAGACCCAGTTAATGTGCTCAGAGACTTTTCTTTCCCTAACGTAATTGAGTCCCCCAAAGAATGTCTAAGTCCTTGGGAATCTTGACAGGTTGCGGAGTTTGTAACAATTGGGGGAGCTGTTATCAGTATAGCCAGAATCCCCAGAGAAGGCACTGCTGAAGCCATGTCAAAGGATTTAATTTAGGCTCCCATTTATCACGTAAATGGCGACTTATGAGCAACTGTTCAGTGTGTGCTTCATAATGGCTCACTGCTGACTGACAGCGTTCACCAAGATTGAAGCCATTTAGGAGCGATTACTTCCGAAACCACATTTGAAATCGTCATGAGTTGTACTGAGATAAACCATTTATCCAGGAGGCGACAAATGGAGGGTGAAATTTTCTTCCTCTAGCAGTGGTTAGATAACATATGATGCACTCTTCTACCTCGAAGCCCTATTCCATATTCATCACCTGACACAGGAAACACGAAGTTGAGAGCACCTGACAGATAAGATTTCCATGGTAAATGAGGCTGAAAACTTCCGAATAAATAATATTATTTGCTTTAGAAGTCACCGACTTTAGGTTTTGGGTGTTCAAGATACATCCAGCGTTTTCCCATCATGTGGCAAAAGAAATAAAATTGCTGAGGCTGGTGTACTTTAGTAATGATGTGTAGCTACTGTCTTTGAAGGAGCAACACGCACAGGGGGGTGGGGTTAGGAAAAGGCACAGCACTGGTGTACTTAGAAAAGAAGACATCTCCACACAAGCACAAGCTGAAAGGTAGGGTGATGGAGGTTGCCTGCCCGCCGAAAGGAAGTACTGTGAAAGTTGATCTTGATCTGAGATGCAATACATTCCTGTGGGTGATAGCTTAAGGCCGAAGCTTCAGCAACTTTCATCTTTTTGGGAGGAATAGAGACTAGGAAAAAGCAAAAAAACAAAAAACAAAACCCCACCCCATGCTTTGAAGAAAAATATGAGGAATACCAGGCAGAGTCCATGAAATAGAAACATAAATATGAAACTGCCAAATTAACTAAGTCATTTCCATTTTTCATGCTTTTCTTTCCTTGTATTTAAAGAAATAAAAATAATATGCAGCTTAAACTTCGTCTTTGTTGCACCCGCATTGTGATAAGAAGCAAACACTGCCTTTCCAGATGAAGATGGGAAAGAGGTGACTGTTACCTGGAATTCCAATCCGTAGTTTTCTCTGCAAAATTCTCTCAGTTTGGGATACACAGTTTCTCTTAGTGCCTGCCGTTCTGCTCCTGTGTCTGTAACAGAAACGAACATGTGTCAAGTGAATATGCCAACATATATATTCCTTGGAAAATGAAGGACTAAATAAATATATAAATGCAATCAAGGTGAGGACCCCAGTTGTGAGCTGATGTGATCTCTGTCTGCTAGGCTATTTTTATAGAGATCCATCCACTAGGCCTGTGCAAAAAAGTCTAAGGGATGGACAAAAACATCAACGGCCAGCTCTGTGTGGCCAGCAAGGCTGAAACCCTGGAGCTGACTGTTCATGCCTACTAGGTAGGTGTTTATACCATACTTTTCAGCATCCATGCCCCACTGTCTTTGGAGGAAGGAGAAAGAAGCACTGTTAGGCTATCAGATATTTGAGCTTAATACATCACAAGCATTTAAAAATATACAGGTTGATTGGCCTAGTTTTAAATATAGAACTATCTGGACTATACTATTATTTCCTATACTGTTTAGAAATAATTCAGTTTTTTTTTTAAAATAAAGTTAAACACAGCATTCATGCAATCAGCACAATGTTTAGGAATAATACACTATGGAAACCACAATTAGCAAATATCAGATCCCACAGTAGAGTAAGTAGGCCAGCTGATTCACAGGATGACAGCTCCTACCCAGAACGTAGGGATGTCCCGCTGTATCACAGACAGGAATTGTTTTATAAATGCTGTATGACATAGGAGCTCTGCAATAAGATATTCTTGTTCCCAGTTGTTAGAAAATCTAGGAAACAATAGAGAATCTGAAACCAGAAGAGTTGCTCAATAAGTATTATGTGTTTAATTTTAAACATTTTGGAGAGAGAGAGAGAGAGAGAGAGAGAGAGAGAGAGAGAGAGAGAGATTCCAAAGCTTTCTGTTTTGCATTCTGCGTTAGTGGTGACATCCTTGAGATTCTTGCTGCCAAGAGTCTGTTGCTTGCTTGCCTAATTGACTTCAATAAACATAAGAACCACAATCTTCAAGAACTAGGTTAATGTGGTATCTCATGAACAGCATATTTACTAAATATAACACAATCTTCAAGAACTAGGTTAATGTGGTATCTCATGAACAGCATATTTACTAAATATACCTCAATCCCAGCTTCAATATGAATTACCCACACATCTCATTTATAACAAAGATAATAAATTATAAGAATATCCTTGTTATTCTCCAGCACATCTGCCCATAAAAACTCAGCCATATGCTGCGCTGACCTACCCTATTTTCCTACTGTTCTCCAGCCTATTTTGAGAAGCAAATAACCAATCATGGCTCTAGAATGCATCTGTAGCCCTGCAGCATTGCAGAACCAGTGTTTACAGGAAGGCCAGAAGCAGAGGAATATAAGGTTTTCAGATAATTTGTGACCTGGGCAAATAGGGTCTTTTCCCATCTTAAGGCCAATGTGGTTCAGAGCCTAAAGGGAAAGCGAAGGCAGGAGGACCACACTGAGCAAACCCTGTGGTGTCACAGCACTGCTAGAGGCAGCAATAAGCTTTTGTATGATTTATGTAATCTTGGGATTGGATACCCTCTATCCCTTGACCTATTTTAAGAGCTGAAAACATTAACTTTGTAATAAAGCTGGTAATGGTCAATATCTCTTGAAAGTCTTAGCATATTTTTCAAATCAAATCACTGAAAGGTCATTTAAAAATGAATACTAGCTGGGTGTGGTGGTCCACGCCTTCAATCCCTGCACTTGAGAGGTAGAGGCAACTGGATCTCGTGAACTCAAGAGCAGTATGACCTTTCTATACAGGGAGTTCCAGAATAGCTAGGGCTACAAAGAAAGACCTCGTCCCCAAAATACAAAATACAAATAAATACTACACTGCATGGAAATCTGGAGCTATGTTAAATAAGAATTATTGCCATGAAATTTTAAAAATTGATGTTTGATATATGAAATAATTATGGTATGATATGAGGAACATAAAAACTGTTACTGTAGTTTTTATTACTTGTTGGTAAGAGTTTAATGTACAATAGCAAGGAAGAAAAGAGGAATATATCACCTATTCAGTATCATTTATTGAGTCCTTATGATAGTCTGTTAGTGTGCCAATTGATTCTGTGTGCATTTTATTAAGCAATTTATAATAATAATTCTGTGAAAGAATTACATTAAGTATGGGTTTTCCTGTTTTTAATTAGAAGAATCCAAATCATAGAAGTGTTAAGAAAGTGCCCTAAGTTAGGTAGTCAAACTTAGACTTAATTCAGGCAGCCTCACCAAGAATTACTTTGTGTTAACAAAATAAATATATATCTGTGAAAATAATCAACCTTTAAATATAATCTATGCAATAAGTTATGTTATGGTTAAGGGATGTGTTAAATAAAAAATTGTTAAGGTTAGAGACCTTGCTTACCATGAATAAGCTGGTTTCATCCTCAGTACCTCCATGAAAAACAGTAAAAAATGTCAAGTCGATAGTATGACTTTCTCCTTTGGAGTTAGCAGGCCTAAAATTCAGCCAGAGGTGGTTGGTTACCCCATAACTATAATGGCATTAGGCACTAGTGGGTGCAACTTGCTTGGCGGGTTGGTGTTATAACCCATAGGGTTTTTATAACTTGGTTGGCCTCTTGATGACTTTTCTCCCCCAACAGTCTGCATATCTCTTTTTGGTATGGTAAAAGCTAGCTAGCAGGAAGGAACCCTTGAGTTCAGTTACAGCTTGATTTCTCTGTCCTCTGTAGTGTCTTTAACAACAAGGACTTACCATCTAGTTCTAGTGGGAAATCAATAGCTGTGACAACAGCCTGCACTTGGTGCAGGAGGTCCTTCTGTCTATGTGTTGCTTTCATTGGTTGAATAAAGAAACTGCCTTGGCCTTTTGGTAGGGCAGAAATTAGGTAGGCAGAGTAGACAAAACTGAATGTTGGGAAGAAGGACAGACAGGCAGATGCCATGAATCTTCTGCCTGAGATGGACGTAGGTTAGAATCTTGCCGGTAAGCCACAGTCACATGGTGATACACAGATTTAATAGAAATGGGTTAATCAAGATGTGAGAGTTAGCCAATAAGAGGCTAGAGCTAATGGGCCAGGCAGTGTTTAAAGGAATACAGTTTCTGTGTGATTATTTCGGGTATAAGCTAGCCAGGTGGGACAAACAAAGGGCCCACTCTCCTTTCAACATGTACTGTTTTTGGGGAGTCTGGAGTATCATTGACCAATAACTCACTGAAAGGAATTCCACACCTGGCACTGTTTAATAGCTATAGCTTCTGGGAACAGCATCATTTACCCATGGTTCTCAGGGCACCTTAAACATAGATGTATGTTTATGTATATGTGTGTGTGTGTATAAAAACATTTTATACGTATATTATATATATTTTAGATTTTTATTTATTTGTATGTGTATGTGCACGTGTGTGTGCTGCATGCATGTATGTTTGTATATCATGTGTATGCCTGGTGACTACAGAAGTCAGAAGAAGGCATTAGTTCTCCTGACACTGGAGGTATAGACAGTTGTGAACTATCATGTGGATGCTAAGAACAAAAACTAGGTCCTCTGCAAAAGCAACAAGTGATCTGTGGGGTGGGGCCCTCTCTCTAGCCCTGAAGTTATATTTTAAAATTAACATTTGAAGTAGTATAATTCCAATTGGCTGTTTCATATGCCCTTAGTGTTAGCTAACTATACTCCCCATACAGCTCTTTCCATATCGTTTGTCTTCTACTATCTTCGCTCCCTTAAGACCTCCCCTCTTCATTTATAGATTCCTGGTTGCTATAGGCACTCTAAGCTAAACACAGAAATCTAAAAGTTTGAAGCCAAGATCTGCATATGAGAACTTGAAGTTTCTGTTTTTCTAGGCCTGATTCTAAGGAAAAATTCATTCATAGTACCATAAGCCTGGTCAAAAGCCTGTGGCTAGGAAGGTCCTAAGTCTTAGGGAAGAGTTTCCCACTGTTATCTCGCTATATGGACATGACATCACACTGCCTTCTAAATTTTTCTTTTTATCCCCATGGATTAGGCTGCTTTCAGCCTCAGAGACACTTCTTCTGGAAGTGGAAATTAGTTAATGCAGAGATTTCTAAGTGGTGAAACTGCTGAGAATAAGTGATTGTTGAGTTCTCAGCCCTTATCAGGACATCTGTATCATTCTCTCTAAGACCAGGGAAACATCAGAGAGGACAGAGAGAGCAGAAGACCCATAAGATAAGAAGGAGGGTCATGAAATTCTTTTTCCTCAGCAAGACATGACTGTGGCACTCACGACCTCACAGTGCCAGTATGTGCCTTCACAAGCAGCCCATTTGGGTCGGGAGAGATGTCTCGGTGGTTAAGAGCACTTGTTATTCTTGTAGAGCTCCTGTGTTTGGTTCCCACAACCATCCATAACTACATTTCTAGTGGATTCAATGGCTTCTGACCTGTGTGGGAACCTTGCGTATGTGTGGTACAATACATACCTGCAGGCAACACACTCAGACACAGTAAAAGGATTGAGTCCATCAACATTCCATCATGGATTAGGGAGGGTCTCATAAGAGCTCATCCCTGAAGAACTTTAGGCAGTTGATGGTTGGGTGGGGGGGCATGCGTGTGATATTCCTCAGTGGTAGCCATTGATAGGTTTTCCTTGATCAAGCAAATAACCTCCCACCCATGCTCAGGAAGACGATTCTAATCAAACACAGTGGGTCATAAACACATAAAAAGAAAGGAAGGAAACTTGAGAAAAAGAAGAGGTTGGTGGGAGAAGAAGGAGAGAATGAGGGGAGGACAATAGGGAAGACCATGATCAAAGTCCATATATATATAGTGAGATTAATTAAGAATAAAAAGTCCGCTTCCCTCCAGGATGCTCTCTTCAACAACCAGGTCATTAGCAAGCTTTCTTGTTCTGCTCTTAAACAAAGCTTCAATGAATCTAGCTTCCTCACCCCTGGTTACAAGCCAACAACTTTCTCCTTTGGACTTTGTCCATTTTCCATATTGGAATCCTCCAGTACATTTACTATAGAGTCTCCAGACTGGTCTTTTCAAGTGTAGCTCAGATCACATGTCTTAGATGAAAGTCCCACTCCTGAGATTGAATACTCTCTCTCGCCCTAAGCTTTTGATCATGTCACCCCCAGCACTGGACTTCCCTGTCCCTGAGTTAGATTTCTACACTGGGTCTTGGTCATGCTATGTCCTGGCATACCTGGTACTGCCATCAGCTCATGACCTATTGTGCCATTTGAGTGCCAGCTTCAAGGCTATCTCTTCAGAGAGGCATCCTTGGAGCGCTGACTACAGAAGCCAATGTGTGTTCAGGGGACTTTCTTTTGCTTCCTCCCCCCGCTACTTCCACTGTGATTATTGTTATAAATCCACACATGAACCAGTACAAAAGTAAGCCGATGGGCACCGTGACTGCAATTATCCCTAGAAAGGCTTCCTTTCTGTTTTACAGTTCTTCTCCGGACAGATGTAAAAGCTAGAGAATGTGGAATTTTGTAAAACATATGGCAGAGTTCAAATGTTTGATGTTGTCAGGTAAATGAATAAATTGAAATACTGATTTCCTTTCTGATTTGTGAGTTTCTGGTGGGATATGTACGCACCTCTACTAAGTTGTTTCAAATCTTTCTAAATATGTGAAGGAAGTGTGTGAAGGTATCTAATAGGTATTCCACATCCTTCTATCACTAAAATGACTCATATTTTCCTACATTTATATTAATATATGATGACTGGATCTGGAAATAGAAAAGTAATTAAGATAGGATGGATTAATTATGAGGGTTGACAGATAAGCTCGCTTAATTAAATAAAAAAACCACGATTCACACCAACAGCAAATCTGGAGGGTTAGTAATTAAAAATATTTGAATGTCACAGGCAGGAAAAATGAACTCACAGAATCTCGTGGATCAAAGTGGACCTCAAAGTTTTGATCAGAGGAAAGGTGCTTTATGATGATGTATTTTTTCATACATAATCACTGGTTCCCTGGGTCACTGCTCAGCCTCTTGCTTCTCTGAAGAGCTTCATTTATACTGTGGCTCCAATAACTATTAGGATTTGAGAAGTCTAAATAGATCCTGGTTGATTTCAGAGCTAACAGAGGCCTATGTGCACTGTTTGCATTGCCCAAGGAAGTACATTAGTTGGGGAGAATTATTAAACAAATTCATGATCTTTGGAACATGTTGATTTTACCCCAATAAGAGATGAGATTAATTCCAAGGCTTATTGAGTGCTGAAACGACCATGCTGGATGGGAACCTCACATAGCTCCCGCCTCACCTAAACTTGGGTCTGAGGACATCAGATCAAGTCATTTTTCTAACCCTGACAGAGGTCAGCCTATTTGTTCAGGACCCACCACATTTACTGGAGTAGGAGTGACTTGGCTCCAATGTTTCTGGCCGTTGAGGATTCCACTACTGAGTTACCAATGCTTTCCTATTTCCAAGCTTTCTGTACATAGGCTGTTACCTAGATTCTCTCTTGTATCCTAGCTCCTTAGCTGACGATTATTCAGATGAGTGTGCATGAACTTCCTCAAGTACTGTTTCTTCTGGATGGCCTTCTGACAAATCCCCCATCACCCAAGCAATTACTTGGCCCTCCTTGTGTCACTGTTAATGCATCTTGTCGGTTTTGTACCATAACGTCTTCTGAATTTGATCCGTTCCACACCCTCCCTATTTAAACCTGAAGAATCCACAGCCTCCTATGAGTCTAAATTGTTACCTGCATTTTTCACCACTTTCTGATGCTGTCTGTGACAACCAGAAATAAAGCTCAAGGCAAAACAAAAGCAAAAACTACTTTGATCATCAAAGACCACAGTGAACATCGGTGGTCCAAAGGCTGAAGAGTAGAAAGCTTAACAATTGGAAATGCATCTTCTGGTTGAGCTCCATCTTCTGCTGCCATTTACCATGTGTCTTCTAGATAAGTGTTCATGCTACTTATGACCCTGAGTTCTGTCCTCACACAAGGGAAACTGCTCAGGAGCTGGTTTCTATCACATCCTCTTTGTGAGGCTGGCCTTTCTGAGTACCAGTAAAAGACAACATACTTTGTTACTTCTTATGATGGTCAGACAGACATTCTCCAGGGCACCCACAGCACTCTGCTTACCCCTGTATTATATTACATATTGATCTCTTGTAATTTACTATAATTAATATTTTTAGCTAATTCCTCCATTAAACTTTGAATTCAAAGGCAGGGAATTTCTCATTCATGTTCACATTATGGAAATTAGAGCAGATTCCAAGGCATAATCAATATTTTATAAATGACTGCACAAATAGATGCTATTATAATAAGAATGTTAAAACAAATTAGAATTTTTCTTGGAAATATTAGCATAAATCAAAATCCTATGTTATTTGTAAGTAATAGTTTACATTGATAGTATTATTAATCATTTGAGAGTCCAGGTTAATATGACAAAGCAGATGATGGGAGCTCACCAACTCCAGTGGGACAAGGGAGGAACCAGCCTAGGACCACATTCTCTTTGAATGTGGGTGCCAGTTTCATGGCTGGGGCAGACTGCAGGGCCACTGGCAGTGGCACCAGGATTTATCCCAACTGCTTGTATTGGCTTTTAGGGAACCTATTCTCTTTGTATGGATACTTTGTCAGCTTAGATATAGTAGGGAGGGCACTGGACCTTCCCCAAAGCAATGTGCCTTACCCTTTCTGAGGAATGAACTGGGATGGGGTTGGGTAACAGTTGGAGGGAGTGGGAGGAGGAGAGGGAGAGGGAATTGGGATTGGTATGTAAAATGAAAAAAGATAGCTTGTTTTCTTTTTAAAAAAGAAAAATAAAATAAATTATAAAAAACAGGCTTTGATAAATACTGCTAGAACAAAAAGAACCTGTGACATAGCAATCATCATATATCCACATTCACAGAGAGAATTCTAAAATACATAAACTACAGAAGTTAGGCTGGAAAGATATCTCAGCAGATAGTGGTCATAGCCAAGGCTGCTGGTCTGAACTTGATTTCCTAGGACCAACATCTAAGAAGGAAAGAACTGACTCCCCAGAGTTGATCTCTTATTGCCACACGCATGTGCTGTTGCAGGAAAATAATGCACATGTTCATTAACATTAACTTTAAAACATTTAAAAATGTAAAGCAAAAAGTTAAGGAATTAAAAGAAGGAACAAGTGTTCTAATAAGAGTCTGGTAGCTGACAAACTAACTTCAATGGCTGACTCTTAATTGGTAAAAAAAAAAAACAACCCTGAGTTCTAAATCAACACAACCAGAGAAGACTTAATGTCACTCTTCTCAGAAATGTGACCTAACATTTGTAGATGCTTAAGAAGCAACTGGCACTCATATAACCCAGAAGATACTCAAGGACAGCACATTCCTGTCTGGTACGCACAGATCATTTCCCATGGTGGCCATATGCTACATCACAAACAAGTCTCATAAATTTAACAGTATTGAAAGCATGGCAAGTACACCCTCCAGGCATAATTAAATTAGAAATTGACAAGTTCAAACTCTGGGAAGTTGGAAATTAAACAAAAATACTTCTATATGCCAATAAATTTCTAAATACTTGATGTTATTACCCACACATCAAAGAAGGACCCATGAGATAAGGTCAGTGTTTTGAACTCCTAATGAAATAAAAGTACACATCAAACACTAGGAAAGGCAGAGATATGGTGGCTAGAAAATAAAAATTAGAACTTCAAAATACACTGGAAATGTAAAATCTAGAATTAGGAATGTAGGTGTACATCTTAAGAAGTCCAAAAAGAAGATAAAATGAGTTCAAAGCTGAAAAAAATGGTAGATCAGACACAGGAGAAAGAGATGGTATAACACAGCTCATAGAAAGATGTCTTGTTAGGTTTACTATTGCTGTGAAGAAACACCATGACCAAATCAAGTTGGAGAGGAAGGGGTTTATTTGGCTTATACTTTCACATTACAGTTCATCATCACAGGACGTCAGGACAGGAACTCAAACAGGGAAGGAACCCGGAGGCAGGAGCTGATGCAAAGGTCATAGAGGGCCGTTGCTTACTGTCTTGCTCCCCATGGTTTGCTCAGCCTACCTTCTCATGGAACCAAGAACCACCGGTCCAGGGTGGAACTAGCCATGATGTGATGGGCCCTCATCTATCTATCACTAATTCAGAAAATGCCCTCTAGGCATCACGATGCCTAAAGTCCACTATATAACTATGCTGTTGCTTATCAGTCACTCCTTGATGATACTCATCTGATCAAATTATTAAAGTGGCCAAATAATTTTTTATTTCTACAATTTCTTTTATATTAACCAAACTTCAAAGTATAATGAGGTGCCCTCTATCATCAACTGACCTTCTTTTAACTTATCTATCCATGCTCATACTTGTATATATTCATATCCATGTACCCACTTCAGTAGGGCTTTGAAATCAGTTACAAGAGAAAAGAATCCACAGTAACTAACCAACAAGATGACAAACATCAATTCCTGACTACTATCCAATGGACTTGATTCTCAAAGCCATCTGATGCTGCTCTCCTATTGTGCAATAGCAATTTCATGTAACAGCAATGCCAAGAGAGAACACTCCAGACAGTGGAGTGAAAAAACAAAAACAAACAACAAGCTAATCCCATAGCCACATCTGGACACAGTGAAATAAGAACACCATATGAAGCACAAACACTGGGTAATACCCCTCTCTCCTGGCTGACACAGCACCTGCCACTTCTTTACTAGATATATGCTTAGTTCCTCTCCACTCTTCTCATCTGGTCAATAAGAACTGAAATAAGGAACCATGAAATTGTTTATTGTCTGTCCATACCATATTTAGAGTAAACCATATTGCCTTGAGCCTTCCTCAAACAACTGAGCACAAGCCCAGTGCCAGCACGCACACCCTAATACAACACACTGAGATACATCTTGGTTCCATGTGATGCATTCTTTGCTTCTTTTCAGCGAGCCCAGGACCCCAACTTTCTCTCACTACAGAAGCCTGCTGAAGGGTGTGGTTTGTGCTATTGGACATGACGTTGTAGTAGCAAAACCTGGTGAATGGGTTCCTAACTGATCAGGGTATAACCTGCCTCTGTCCTGGCATGGACTCGAGAGCACATAGGTCCAGTTTCAGATGGTTCTCAATGAGACTGCCCCAACGGAAATGGGTGGAAAATGAGCCACAGTGAGAGTTTTTCAGATGGTCGTACTTGTTTGTGAGCTGTCTCTGGTGCCCAAAGAGACACTCAGATGTGGAGTATAAGGTCGTTTACTGAAATCAAAGCATTTAAGGAATATTTGGCTATATGATTATTCTAATATTTTTTGCTTGGTTTTTAGTGTCTCTTTCTTTACTAGTGTGTCTTAACAAATTATTGTGGTCTATTGCATCACTCCAGAAGTAGTTTTCACATTGTTCTTTAAAGAGTTAAGACTAGGGCTGGAGAGATGGTTAGCAGTTAAGGGTACTGGCTACTCTTCCAGAGGACCTGGGATCTATTCCCAGCACCCACATGGCAGCTCATAACTGTTGGTAATGCCAGTCCCAAGAGATTCAATGCTCTCTTCTAGCCTCCATGAGCATTATATATGCATGTGTTGCACAGACATGCATGCAGGAAAAACACAAAACCCAAATAAAATAAAATACTAAAATAGTAAAAAAAATCCAGTTAAGATTGTTATAACCTTTTAGTTTGCCTCCAGAGTTTGTCTAGACAAAACCAAAATTAGTTCCACTGTAGTATGTGAATCAAAAGAAGGCAAGAGCGCAGTATATTCCACCTTTTTCCTCCTATCATCTCATCAGTAGATAAGAGGTGGAAGGAAGATGGACGCGTAGGACTGTGATGCCCCCTCCCCAGCTGCTTCAGTGGTCGCTGCATCCAGTCTTACCAGGCCAGAAAATAAGCAATTGGAGTTTAAGGATGGAGCTTTTGAAATGGTTCTATCCAGTTGCCTGCAAATTTCCAGATGTCATTGTTCATTTTCTTTATCCGTTCTTTGGTTGAGGGGCATCTAAATTGCTTTCATGTTCTAGTGAATAATGCTGCTATGAATATAATTGAACAAGTGTCTCTGTAGTATGACTGTGTATTCTTTGGCTATATACCCAAGGGTGGTATTGCTATGTCTTGAGGTAGACTGGAGGGAGGAGCAGTAGGACGGGAGGGAGATGGAACTGGGACTGGTATGTGAAATAAGATTGTTTTTGTAAAAATCTATTTTCAATAAAAAGAAAAGAAAAATGGTAATATGCAATATAACATTATATAACCACAAAATATAATATAATATGTATGATTATTATATAATGTGTAAGAACAATAATTATATGTGTATATGTGAATGCTGTGTGTGGGCACACATGCAGGGCTCATGTGTGGAGATCAGAGGAAAAACCTGAGGAATCAATTCTTATGTGGTTCTGGGGAATCCAACTCAGGTCTCCAGGCTTGTACAGAAAGTGCTGAGATGTGTTGCTTGGCCTTTTTCTACTGATTTATCTAAACTAACCTGGCATCCACTGTTGATTAGTGGCACAGCAAAGACAAAAGTGTCAAGAGAACAAATGTCAATTTTTAAGCCATTGCATGCATGTTCTTCTCATGGTGGTTGGAAGCCCAAGTGACATTAGAGACAGCTATGACGAAATTGGAAATGCTCACTTCTGTCACACTGTATCTACTCTTTTGGGGTCTTCCATGACTTTTCCTCACTCTGCATTACAGAAAGTATCCTCTTCCTAAGATGTGTGGGCAAGTTTCAGGCAACCTGCAATTTGTGCAAGAGTTTTGACCCATCTTCTATCATTTACCTAAAACTAATTGCTGTTGTTGGGTTTAGAACTGGAAAGAATGCTTAATAAAAGTTCAACAACAGGGCAGAGTGATCTGGGGCTCAATTTTATTTAACATGGCAAGTATCTTGAGCTTAATATTTGCTATTATTAACCAATAATGAATGGTTTACAATGACTGGAATGAATAGTATTAGCTGGATGACTTTTCCACACTAATAAGAAAGCACTTTAAAACCTTGACGTTGTTAATGAAGACATTGTTAACTCATTTTCTATGTAAATTCATTTCGCTACACACTATCAACACAATCGCCCAATTAAATAATTCACCCACCACCAGTTACAAAAGACTCTGAACGTGTAGAATACTTAGAGATGCATTTTAAAGAAATTCACATAAAATCTTGCACCAGCTAGTGGAAAGGGAATTAATTCATTTTGGCAATATGAATTCTGACATAGTAAATGTCCATATGTCATAGCTAATGCTTTTTAACAAATTAGCAAATGAGATTATATGAAATTTGGCATTCCTGTTCTTAAAAAAATAGTTCTGAAGAAGATACAAATAGACATTAAAATAGTTTCTATAACAACTACTTTGGGGAACAACCATGGCTTTAATTTGTTAGATAAGATTATTATCCATTTGCTTTGATGCCTTACCTTTCACAGTTAAACTGAGCAGCATCTAATGCACAGGCAGACAAGGACACAGTGTGTGTAATGCAAGAAAGCACACTCTGTCAAAGTTGTTGGTTTTAATGGAGAGAGACAGATTCAAATGAGCTCAGTGAACTGGTCTCTGCTAGTTTGGCCCAGTGCTTTGGTATAGATCTCTGTATCTGCTTCCATCAGTTGCTTGATGAAGGTTCCATGATGACAATTAAGGTAGTCATCAATCTGACTACAGGGGAAGTCCAGTTTAGGCATTTTCTCCACTGTTGCTTAGAGTGTTAGCTGGACATTCTCTCTGGAGGGATACCTTGCTCAGTCTAGATATAGGGGGTCTTGCCTGAAGTGAAGTATCAGACTTTGTTGACTCTCAATGGGAAACATTACCCTTTCTGAGGGGCGGGATAGGTGGGAGGGTGGATTGGGATGAGGGGAGGGAGTAGGAACAGGGATAGCTATGTAAAATGAGAAAAGATTGTATTAAAACTTTTCTTAATAAAAAAGGAAAAAAATGAACTCAATGGGAAAACTATATGGATTAAAAAATCCTCAATAAACATTGAACTATAGGGGCTGGGGAGATGATCAGTGAGCAAGGGTACTTGTAAAAGCATAAGGATCTAAGTTCAAATCTAGGGCACCCATATAAAAAAAAATCAAACATGGCTATTTGGTGTCTGTGAGCCCAGTGTGGGAGCAGCAAAGAAACAGAGCTCACTGGCCGGTCAGACAAGTGGAAACTGTGAGCTTCAGGTTCAGTGAAGGGCCATGTCTCAAGGGAATAAGGTGGACAGCGACAAAGGAAAGTACTCAGTGTCCTGCTCTGGGCTCTGCATGGACACGTACAACACTTACATCTACACACGTACATACATGCATCTTACACAACCACTACACACCAAAAAAACCCCACACTCTTGTTAAAAAAGGCAATTTAGTGGAAACAATAAAATATTGGTCCCTGTGCCAACCCATTAACTACTGATATGCTGCTGACTTGTTGATGATATTTTCAAATACCAGATCTCATATGTCCAGTAGGTGTGGATGTCACAGAGAGTGAAATTTGGAAGTTTTTGTACGGTTGCTTTGATGGGAGCCTGGAGAAGAGCATGGGCTGGGTAAAATTCTCAGTCCATTTGTGCTGCTCTAACAAGATACCTTAGACTGGTTAAAATTTAGGAACAACAAAAATGAAAGCTATCATAGAAAGCTATTTAGTTTAAGAATATTGTGTGTGTGTGTGTGTGTGTGTGTGTGTGTTATGAATGCATGTGCAGACAGTCTTATATGTGTGCAGATACATGTATGTCACAGCACCCATATGGAGGTCAGAGTTCAACCTGAGCTGTCAATCCTTGTCTCCCATCTTGTTTGGGACAGGGTCTCCTTGTTTACTGTTGCATAAGCCAGGTTAGCCAGCCTGTGTGCATCCAGCGTCTTCCTGTCTCTACCTTCTACCTCCTCAGGAGCATTGAGGTTACGGAAGCTACCACATCTAGTTTTCATGTAGATTCTGGGAATCAAACTCTGGTCCTCATGCTTGTCTGGCAAGTGTTTTACCCATTGGACCGTCTTCCCAGTTTTAGAAAGTTATTTCTCATAGTCTGGAGACTATGAGACCTGTTCTTCGTTTCACACTTAAGCTGTCTTTACATGATCACATAGAAAAAGAGGTCAGAGGTGCCAAGCACTTTCTTGAAACTTTTATAAAGTCACTAATGGTTTTATGATTTATTCACCTCCTAGAGGCCCTCCCTTTTAATACTGTCATAGCAGTGATTAAGTATCAATATGTGGATTTGGAAGCATTTAATGACCATACCAGATTCACTGGTTTTAATTCCCTGCATGGAATTTGAGAACGTCTGGGGACCTGTCCTGGCAGTACATCTACTGAAATAAGACATTCACAGGTGGGATTATGGGGAGCTTCATTAACGTTCAAAATGACCCAATACTATTTAATGATCATTAAGTCTGGCTTCAGCACCATTAAAAAAAAACCCTGAATGCTATGTGATGATTCAGACAATTAGTCAATCAATTTTTTTCTCTTAGAGAAATGCCTGGGTCTGAGGAGTCTGCTCTCTTTCTAACTTCTGTCTTTTCATGTCTTCACAAAATTCCATAAATTGCAGTAGAATGCAAGAAGTGTCCTACCCCAAACATACATGATAATGGTGCTTTAACTTGTTTAAAAGAGATTTTTAAAATTTGCATGGGAGGTATTATATATAGTTACAGTCCCTTAATTTTAGTGTTTAGAGTAAGTTTAAACACCTTATTTATATATATGGATGCTTTTAACCCAGAAAGAGTTAATCACCTGATACGTATCATATATCATGTAAGAACACCGGTCCAGTTTTGCACAAAAGAAAACAGTAAAAGCAAACAAATTTTTTGGTAAAGCTTTCCACTCTAATGCATTTATAAATAATACATTATTAATATCAGTGTGAACTTCTAAATTCTGCTCACAGCTAAAGGTTGCAAAGGTTTTCTTTTAAGCCATCAAAAGATACTTTCACCTCACCTTCCCCAAAGTGTCAATATTGAATGATATAAAAATACTTTTAGCATTTTCTTTCCAATAAAATATTCAACACTCAATGCTTTCATGGAGCATTTTCCCTTAAAAATCCATTATGCTAAAAGTAAATATCTCATGGAGACCACTAGACTGATGTAATTAAAATGTATGTTTACAAAAAGGTAATGGAGATTATTCAGCAATAGTGAACAGTGGCTGCTTCACTGTGGAGTTTTCTTCACATAATCTTACCAGGAATAAACAAAATGTTACATTTACATTTTTGATTTTTTTATTAATTCCAACAGTAGTTCTTAAGCCTATTATTTTTTGTTTAGGCTAATTAATCATTTTATTACAAATTATTTTAAAAGTGTAAGTACAGTAAGGAGATACAAGGTAAGAGTGAATTTGGCCACATTTATTTTGCATTTTGTAGTGTGTGTTTGTGTGTGTGTGTTTCTGTGTGTCTCTCTTTCTCTCTGTGTGTATGTGTGTATGTGTATTTGTGTTTGTATTGGCGCAGGTGTGTGCACCTATCTGCTGTCTTGATTGCTCTCCACTTTATTCTTTGAGACAGTGCCTCTTCCGGAACCTTGAACTCACTGCTGCTTTGGCTAGGCTTGTTGAATTGGCCTTGGGAACCTTGCCTCTCAGTACCTTCAACTCCATCAGCACTGGGGTTACAGACTCTCACCAGCATACCTGGCTTTTACATGGGTGCTGAACAACTGAATTCAAGTCTCACTGGTGCTTCAACTGCTTTCCCCCTGAACCACCTCCCTACCTCCACATCTTTATTTGAGTCACTGAACTCCCCTGAGATGGCCTGCTCATGAATATGCTGGTCCCCACTTTATGTTTTGGGCTGATTTCAGGACCTGGTCCCAGTTTCCCCATGGTATCTTTTATGCTTCGTACGGGGATTCCAGTGCAGCCAAAGGTACTGTTGGATGAATTGCCATGACATCAGAGTCATGCATGCTACATCCTTGCCTCTAAGACTTTTTAACTCTAGAACTGAATCTTGTTACAACAGTAGCACAATCAACATTGGGTCACATTCAGACGCTATTCCCAAGTTAGTGATTTCTATAAGACATGGAAATAATGATACTCAACTACTGACTCTCCAGACAGAAATGTAGAACCTTCTTGATGAGTCAACACCCTCTGCAGATTTACCTCTCTCCCTTTTCCATGCATTTTATTCCCATTGGTTCAATATGCTATCATTTGTATCAGTATATATTAATCAAATATAATGCTGTGTTTTACCATGACATTTTCATACATGTGTATAAGGCACTTGGGCCATGTTTATAATCTATTACCCATATTCACCTATCTGTTGCCTTGGTCCCTTCCTATTCATTAATATCTATAGCTCCTTCTTATTTCATTCTTTTCCTACAAAAGAAATGTTCAACATCCTTAGTCATCAGAGAAATGCAAATCAAAACAACTCTGAGATTCCATCTTACACCTGTAAGAATGGCCAAGATCAAAAACACTGATGACAACTTATGTTGGAGAGGTTGTGGGGAAAGGGAACACTTCTGCATTGCTGGTGGCAATGCAAGCTGGTACAACCCCTATGGATGTCAGTGTGGCAATTTCTCAGAAAATTAGGAAACAACCTTCCTCAAGACCCAGTAATACCACTTTTGGGTATATATCCAAAGGATGCTCAATCGTGCCACAAGGACATGTGCTCAATTATGTTTATAGCAGCTTTGTTTGTCATAGCCAGCACCTGGAAACAACCTAAATGCCCCTTGACTGAAGAATGGATAAGGAAAATGTGGTACATTTACACAATGGAGTACTACACAGCAGAAAAAATAATGACATATTGAATTTTGCAGGAAAATGGATGGAGCTAGAAAACATTATTTTCAGTGAGGTAACTCAGACACAGAAAGACAATTATCACATGTACTCACTCATAGGTGGTTTTTAATCATAAAGCAAAGAAAACCAGCCTACAAACCATAATCCCAGAGAATTTAGATAACAATGAGGACACTAAGAGAGGCTTACATAGATATAATCTACTTGGGAAGTAGAAAAAGACAAGATCTCCTGAGTAAATTGGGAGCATGGGGACCTTGTGGGAGGATTGAAAGAGGGAGGGAAGAGGCAGGGAGGGGAGCAGAGAAAAATGTAGAGGCTCAATAAAAAAATCAATAAAAAACACTGATGGCATAAAACTATAATACTAATGACTTGCACATGTAAATGAAAATAAAATACATAACAATAGTAAACAAAAATAGTTAATATATGTGTTAGTTGTCTAAGTTTGTCTTACCTCTTTTAATATGGTGGTCTACATTTCCATTAATTTCATTCTTCATGAGTTCTTTATGGCTGAATAATACTTCCCCCCCATTCCCTGTGTGTGTAAAATTTCATTTCCTTATTCCAGTCATCCACTGACAGGCACCCAGGCTGATTCCACATCTTGGCTCTTATAACTGGCATTTCAATAAACATGGATATCCAGCTATGCCTGTGGCCTACATTTTGTCTGCCCACATAAACTCAATTACCCGACTTGCTGTTACATGCTGCTCAGAGCACACAAAACTTCTAACCATTTCCATAATTTCAGGGCTGCAATTCTTGAGAAAAGAAATCAAGCCCATCTTGTTTAGAGCAATGATCCTATCCAACATCTGTGGCATAAGGTTAGCCACAATCCAACTCAATACATATTATTTTATTAACACTAGGGTCTTACCTTCATTTTCTGGGAAGGTAATGGGAATAGCTTTTACCTTTTGGAAGTGTTGTAGACCATCCTGAAAAACAACTCAAAAGTAGGTTTCCCATGCCTAGCACTGGAGTTTGGGACATATCATACCCTGTGTGTAGTAACTCCGTTTAAACTATAGTTACACACACACACACACACACACACACACACACACACACACACACACACACTCAAAACAGCCTAGTATAGACTCTGTCATGTGGATACTAGTGTTAACTCTTATGAAGATTTATAATTAAAAGGAGCAAGCTGAGCAAGTAAAAATGCAAAATGAACAAAGTGAGGAGAAAAGGGGAACCACAAAGTGGAATGTAGCTAAATTTTATGTTCAAGAAGATAAACACATCAATGAAAAGCCAGATATTAAGTACAATAAGGGGAGTGGAGACTTCAGGACAAGACCCAACCCAGGGAATTAAAGAAAAGCTCAGATATAGGGGTGGTGGTACACACTTTTAATCCTAGCACTTAGAATGCAGAGGCTGGCCAATCTCTAAGTTCAAGGCCAACCTGGTCTACAGAGCAAGTTCCAGGACAGCTAAGTTTAGGCAGTGAAGGAAACCATTGAAATCAGGAAGCTGATAAAGATGTAATTGAACAAGGGGGGCATGTTTCAGCCCCAACAAGCAGCAGAATTTGGCAACTTCAGTCACATGGTTCTGGCTTTTAAGTCAAGGATAGAAGAAAGGATTTATGGGATCTCCCTCTGTGGCTAAAAAAGCTGTTGAGGCTAGATGTGTGAAAGGGGCGTCCCTGCACATAGAGGCCCGGAGAGTTCCTTGTGAGAAGCTATGCAGATGAAGCCTGTATTGCCTTGGAGACCCCAAGATGTTGGAGATGCCAGAGTCATGGGATACCTGTCAAGGAATGTTGCTAATAGGGAGAGGAATCAGCCCAAGAGAAAAAAAAGTGTATTATTGAAGCCAACAAAGCTGAAAGGAGTTGGGTATCTGGAGCATTTTGTATTAGACATGGAGATGCAGAGTTTGGAGTTTGCCCAACTGGTTTTAGGTCTTGCTTTGGTGCAGTATTTTCTTGCTATGCTCCCTTTCTTCCATTTTAGAACAGTAATATATATCCTGTGAGATTATATGTTGGAAGTATGAAATTTGCTTTTTGCTTTTATTTTATAGAGGCTTACAATTAAGAGATTCCATGAACTCAGAAGAGACTTTGAACTCTTAAAAAAGTTTGAGACTGTTATAGACCCTGGGTACTTTTGAAGTTAGGCTAAATACATTTTGAATTTTGTTATGGTTACAAGTCTATGGAGTCTAAGGAGTTGAATGTGATTGTTTGAGTAGGGATGGCCCTCATAGACTCATGTATTTGAATACTTGGCCCATAGGGAGTGACACTGTTAGGGGGTGTGTGGCCTTGTTGGAACAGGTATGGCTTTGTTAGAGGAAGTGTGTTACTGTGGGGGTGGGCTTTGAGGTCTCAAATCTTCAAGCTATGCTCAGTGTGGGACACAGTTTCCTGCTGCCTGCAGATCAAGATGTAGAACTTTCAACTCCTTATCCAGTACCATGTTTGCCTGCCTGCTGCCATGCTTCTTATTATGATGATTGATGTGGGATGTCCTTCTGTATGTGCTGCTTTATTGGTTGATGAATAAAGCTTCTTCTGCTTATGGCAGGGCAGAATAAAGCCTGGCGGGAAATATGAACAGAGATATAGAGAGAATAGGCAGGGTCAGGGGAGACACACATAGCTGCTGTAGGAGAAGGACAGGCAGGAACCTTAGGAACCTTACAAGTAGGCGCAGCCTTGAGGCGATACAAGATTGATAGAAATGGGTTAATTTAAGAGGAAAGAACAAGGAAAGAAGAGTTATTGGCCAAACAGTGCTGAAATTAATATAGCTTCTGTGTGATTATTCGGGTCTGAGTGGTTGGGAAATGAATGTGCAGTCTCCGTTTACAGATGATGATGGACTAACCCTCTGAAACTGTAAACCAGCCCCAGTTAAATGTTCCCTTTATAAGAGTTGCTTTGGTCATGGTGGCTCTTCACAGCAACAGAACTTTAAGTAAGACAACTAGCATGACTAGATATTCCTAACCATGCAGTAGTGACACTTTTATCTTGGGGGTAACTGACAGATGCCTAACTGCACTTAAGATCTACTTGGAAGAAGGGAATTCATGCTTGGCCCTGTGGACTTAACTAACGAATCATGGCTGGAGAAGTCAGACACTTGAAGAGACTCCTACCATTTTCCTAAACCAATAGGGTTTCTAATTATATTTTTAAATACTAATCCTTATGCTCACAGGATTCTTAGTTCTTCGCCCTCATCCAAAAAACTTTTTTCAACAGAAACAGGCAATTGCAGATATTCATAATTGGTAAAAATATAGAGAATAAGTGATCACGGAGTGCCCAGCACCAATTGATATATTTGCAATGCAACTCTTACACCTAAGACTCAAGGAATGCTGAGGAAGAAACGGTGGAGAGATTGTAGCAGAGAATCAGGATGTCTGCCTGCTTCTATAGTGTCTTTTAGACACGACAGAGAAGCTATACTCATGACATTTCAACAAAATGTTTGGCTAACAACACAGTCACAATGACAAAGCCAGTTGATACCCCAAAATGGATGGCAGGAACTTCACAAGGTCCCACACGTTTAGATTGAAGAGCTACAGCTAATCAATAGCTGTCTAAGAGAGAGAGAATCAGTCTTCTCCAGGGACAAGCCCTCTAATAGGTTATTCTGTCCCAAGTGGTCATCACTAGATATATTTACTTGTGAACGAGGCTCAGTACACACACACACACACACACACACACACACACACAGAGAGAGAGACAGAGAGAGAGAGACAGAGAGAGAGAGACAGAGAGAGAGAGAGAGAGAAAGAGAGAGAGATGGAATTTATATGTATGTAGCAATAATAATTAAAGAATAAGAGGGTGTAAGTTGGAGAGGTAGTGGGGCTACATGAGAGAAGTTGGAAAAGTAAGAGGAAGAATCACAAATGTAATAAATATAGTACTTATGCAAGAAATAATAAAAGACATTTTGAATTAAAAAAAGGGTCGATTTGCTCAATCTTTAGGTAAGATACTCTTGGTGTGCACCAATACAATCAACAACTCCATGGAAAAGCACTAGTTGAAAGCTGGTATATTGCAACTAGCCAATACTGGGAAAACCCAGAGCAGTGATGGTCCCTCAGAGAAAGGACAGGGCTCATAGGCAGCAGAACAGAAGGAATTTGGGGGCAATTAGAATGTTCTATCCTTAGCTTTGGGCTGTTCTGTTTTGGGTTATACTGATGTAAGCAATTGGCAAAATGTTTTATACTTAGGAGTTGCATATTTCATTGTATGCAAATTTGACCTCACAAACAAAAAGAACCATGAAAGCACATGGAATTCTAATGATAAGTATAGGGAAATGTGAAATGTTGTGGATAGTGACAATTGAAATTTGCTGTGAAATGCATTTAACAAAACAAATTGGACAGAGAGACGGACATATGATAAAACAAATATGTAAAATGTTAATTATTGAATTAGGTTAGCAAGTTATGTAAGTGTTTGCTGTAAAATTCTTTGAACATTCATGGATTTTGGAAAATCTTCAACATAAAGTGTTGTAAAAAATGATTGCTTGGCCTCATTTAGATGGAAGTACATTAGTACCTAAAGCTGAGAGCTGAGTTCTCCTCCAGCTATAGAATTTCAGTCATGAATGAAAGGTTAGGATGACATGATTCTAAAAATGTCAGAACAAGGAAAGTCCTATTATCTCTTACTGTTGGGCTAATTCATTAACTCAGAGAATGTCTATAGAATAACTAGAATGTATAGAAATTAACTTCAATATATTAGCCAAGAGTCATGTGTGGTGTCTCATCACTATACCCCGAGAACTCAGGAGGCTGAGGCAGAAGACCATGAGTTCAAGGTTAGTTCAAGACTATATTTACATTTATGCAGAAAACTGTATTTCAGAAAACAATAATGGACTATGGTTAAGAACATGTATTGCTCTTATGGAGAACTCAAGTTCAGTTCCCAAACCCACACTGGGCAGCTCACATCCACATGTTACTCCAGGGTTAGCTGATGCCCTACACATGTACCCTCACCCATGTGTGAACAAACACATAGATTTGCATACACGCACGCATGCACACACACACACACACACACAAACACACACACAGAGTATACAAAATAAATCTTAAAAAATAACAGAAACAGAACATAGCCAGAAGTCTAATGTTTTAGGAGTGTAGCTTCTCATGGTGATTTCAGGGAAAACGAAGTCATGGGAGGGCTTAGCAGTGGAAGTGGGAGGATTAGTAGCAGACAAGTTGTAATTCTGTATTTGTTTCCAGTCCAAGACTTTTCTTATAAGGATATAATATGGATATAATAATATCAAGGGAATAAAATGGATGCTATAATTAGCTTTCAATGGACCGTGGCACCGGGCACTGGGATAAAGGACAACTTACTTAGCATGTAGCATCTCTAGCTGAGATGGTTTACAGTTTGTGATAACATATTAACGTGTTTTTCCAGAACAGAATCAGCACCTTTGGTTTTCTTATCTCATGTTTCAGTTTGCCCTGGCAGAATGCATCAATTGCAAGGAGTAGAAGAGTTGCGTGCTGCAGCTGAGCGCCCTGGATACAACGTCTGCACCCTCTACGAGAGGGGCTGTGAAGGCTGAATTATGCATAAACAATGACTTCTCTTTTTTAAAATAAATCTAAAGTATTTACAATAAAGCAGTTATCAAATTTGGGGAGTGATTATTTTCTGTGTGGTTTAAAAGCTGTTGCAAATTAAAAATTTTCACAGTTAAAGAAAAAGAGCCAAAAAATGAATTTAAGAGTGCCAATGGTATCAATTCCAACAGACAATATGGAGTTTTCTAGAATGCACCCACAAGTGGGCAATGAAAGGGAAAGGGAGTTGTTAAAATAAAAATATACCTGATAAACTGACTAATTCCTTTATGTGAAACAATGCCCTGAGACAATTTTTTGGTAATAATGTTCCTTGGTACCACACTGTGCCGCACACTAACATTTTGGTTTAATTAACTTATTAAATGTAAAATTGCTTACTTTTGAAAAAAATGATACCTCTGAGCAAACAGCTTGATCATGTACATTTCAAAGGAGCTGCTGCTGCTGGCTTTGGAAAGTGCAGAAGTTATGTGGAAATCCCCAGCCCACAGCATTCCGAATCATCGAACACCTGGGTAGTAAACATTGGATACTGCCACCCAGGCGTGAGAGTTAAAATACTGAGTGGAAACATCTATGGAATTAACAAATAATGAAAATTAATAAAAGCCGTTTGCAGATTATAAATTTTCTTCTCTTTTGCTTAAAGCTCAGCAGTTTGATTTTTCAAATGATTATTTAGGGGAACTGGTCTGTTCCCACATGTAACTTGGGTCAGGTCATTTTGTTGAAAATCCACCAACTATCAACTGTATTGTATCAGTTGTATTGTCCAGGAAGTAAAATGGAGGCAAACAGGTAACATGGGGTTACATCACCCCCTCTATGGTTCCCCTACTTGTGCATGTGACCCCTAAGAAAGAAGACACCAGAGAGTGCAGAATGTAACCACTAAACCTCAATGGAAATAATGGTCTGCTGATGAAATTTCTGCACACACTGTCCTGAAATATTAATACATAAATTAGGCTGACAATTAGATCCACTATAAATAACAAGTTTAATTTGATAGCTTGGCTACTGTAATAAATTTAACAACTGTTTCTCTCTCTCTCTCTCTTGCTATATTCATTTTCACCTTGGGGTTAAGTGATACTGGCTAAAGTGCTCATGGAACAAGAGGCATTCACAGAAGGCCAAAGTGTGAAATTAATTTTTCTTGTTCTGGCTTTATTCCTGTTGACATAAAGGCTCTACATAAAACATTTCACACTAAAACACTGCCTCTCTTTTTCATATTGATTTTTTCCCTTTTAAGGTCACTAAGTTAAGCTTTGTGAGAATACTGATCATATTCAGCATTTGAGTGTAAAGATTCATAGTTAATATTTCAAACCTCCTCTGGTGCAATCTCAGCATCTCACATACATCGACTCACTATATCTTCCCATGATGGTGTGAAAGCCAACCAATGCACTACATTTTACATACGAGGAATCTTAGTGAGGAGCTTTACAAAGTTTACAAATGTTGTTCAAGTTTACAAATGTTGCTGCTACTCAGTCCTTGATTTAATCTAGTAGGGGTACCCCAAAGTCTAAGTTCTTTCCACCTCTTCCAACAGCTATCTCGATCCTTTACCCTTTTATTGCCTCATGCAATTGTCCTTGCTCCTGCATACTCCAGGGAAAATTGGACCTCTGTCTGATGAGTCTCTAAAATCAGTGTCATTTTTAGGACTGCATGGCCCCATTCACAGTAATGTAGTAATGTAGGGCAGTAATTGTTCTTCTCCAAGTCAACTCAGGCTCTGAGGAAATCCTGGCTCAGCAAGCACAAGGGTAATTTGGATAGTATTTCAGTTCTATGCTATCTTGGGAATCTCACCATCACTACCATTATCATTAACAAGCCTGATAAGTAAAGATGAATGTCTACAGCTGTTCTTACACAGCATGAAATACCACATGAAAATGCTTCATCTATCCAGTCACATAAGAGAATTAATTCTTTTTATAGATGGCAATAAAGTTTTACTTGAAAATAACCATTATGCAACTTAGGCCATACTCTGCAATGTTAATATCTTTTTTTTTTTGAGACAGGGTTTCTCTGTAGCTTTAGAGCCTGTCCTGGAACTAGCTCTTGTAGACCAGGCTGGCCTCGCACTCACAGTGATCTGCCTGCCTCTGCCTCCCGAGTGCTGGTATTAAAGCCATGTGCCACCACTACCTGGCTAGTAGTGTTAATATTTTATTTGTGTCATCTACTAAACACAGACAACAACTGTGTAGATTTCTGTTGTTGAAATTTTCAAAGTACCTTCATACAAATAGCTTAAGGTCAGTTAATGTCATTATTTCAACACCAAGATGTTAAAAGAAACAAAAGTCAAACCGAAACAAAATCTCATGTTTCTGATGAATCTTTAAAAAAAATGTGGGCAGGGTTGCAGAGATGGCTTAGACGCTAAGAGCACAGGCTGCTCTTCTAGAGGACCTGGGTTTCAATTCCCAGCACTCGCATGACAGCTCACAACTGTCTGTAACTCCATCCTAGGGGATCTAGTTCCCTCGCATGGACATACCTGTAGGCAAAACACCAATGAACATAAAATAATTATAAATAAAAAATTTAAAACTCTGGGGTAAAACTCTCTTATGTCTAAGTGTGACACTACAGCAGTTTAAACAGCAACAGTCTGAATGGCATAAACTCTTACTATATTGAACAGTTTACCCAGGTGAACATCATGGGGGAGATCATTTTATGCTGTGCGATGGTTTGGGCATGAGGTTTCCCTACAAATGACTCGTGTTTTACAGACTTTATCCTAAGTTTGAGGTGTTACTGAGAGAGAGCCTGGACAATTTAGGAAGTAGGTCTGGAAGGCGGTCACTAGGACCTTATGTGTGGGCATGTCTTGTCTCCAGCAGGGCCCTCTTTCTGTTTCCTGTCTATCATGACAGAGTAGTCTTTGGCAATGCTTTTTCTGTCATGACGCTCGGCTCCTCAGGGCCCAGAATCAGTGGAACCAAGGATTGTGGACTGAATTCTCTGAGATGATGGTGGGTTAAAAGGTATCCTTTCTCCCTCAAGTTGTTGCTGCCATCACATATTTTGTCACAACAATGAAAAGTCTCATTAACATACTATCTAAATATTTTTGATATAAAAAATCAAGTTGTGTCATGGAATAAGTCTAGATGTTCATTAACAGATGCATGGATAAAGAAAATGTGGCTTATGCACACAGTAGACTTTTATTCGGCACAAAATTATCAAAATATTATTTGCAGGAAAATATAGTAAATTGGACATTATGCTGTTAAGTGAAATAAGCCCAATTCAGAAACACAAATATCTAAGTTTCTTCTATATGCAGAATCTAGATTTAAAAATGATTGTGTATAAAATATGCATGTAGGAGACTTGTAAGTAGAAGGGAGATTATTTGAGACAAGGAAAGTGATATTTTTATGGGAGACAATTGCAAAAGAAGGTATTAGTGGTGGATATAATCAAAGCACATAATGAATATGAATGAAAATGATATAATAATTGTAGTAGGAGACCGCTTGTTTGTTCCCTGCTGCTCAGCCCTGAAATAACCACACAGAAACTGTATTAATTAAATCACTGCTTGGCCTATTAGCTCTATCTTCTTTTTGGCTAGCTCTTACATATTAATTTAACCCATCTCCATTAATCTGTGTATCGCCATGAGGCTGTGGCTTACCTGGTAAAGTTACAGCATCTGTTTCCAGTGGGGTTACATTGCTTCTTTAGACTCTGCCCTTTTTTCTCCCAGCATTCACTTTAGTTTTCCCCACCTAGCTCTACTTTATCCAATCAGGCCAAGCCAGTTTCTTTATTAACCAATGGTATTCACAGCATACAGAGGGGAATCCCACATCATCAAGAAATCCTGTTATTTCATACAATGAACATAAAGCATTGGTAAAAAAAAACCATGTCCAATCAAGAAGTCAAGTTATTATAATCTTTTGTATTAAAAGTTTCAACATAACCATGTGAAGATGAAGTATGCAGAACTATAGTCAGAACCCCAAGTGAAGTAAAAATACATTGTTAACCCAAGATCACTGAGAATACATTATCCAACACAAATGAACAAAAAAATTATACGGTTTCTCAAGGAAAATTAAGCAAATATTAGGAACTAGTATCTTTTATGTGGCTAGCAAGCACTTAATAGGGTAAAATAAAAATATAATTTGTGAAACTATTTCTAATGGTATTTTTATATGATTCTTGGGTAGATAGAAAAATAATTGTTCAGGGTTGTGGGATATCCCTTTTTTTACCTTATAAATACTTTTTATATATTGTAAGTATATTTTGTGTATTGCCAGAAGGTCTTAGAGATCAGCTTAGCTTCAAAGTACATAAGAAATTTCTTGTGGGTACTTGGGACTTGGTGTGGCTGTTTAATAGGTAGTGTATTATGCTATGCACTAGTACTATACCATTTCTTTCTATTCGTCATATCTCCTGAGCCCTTTCATAGGCCATCTAAAATTATCCCCTTCTGTGCCCTACATTTCCTGCTGGAACTCTGAAGGACTGCTGATCAAGTGAGAGTCAAGCCAAGCATTGCATTTCCTCTGGCTGTGCAGCCGCTCATTCACTTTCCCTTCCTGATTTGTACACTTGGGCCCGGAATGCTCTCTCCTAAGTTCTTATAAATCTCTCTATGAATTCTGAAATGATAAAGATCTTTTAAAATTTACTCTTCTCCTCCAACAATTCTTATTATGTTTAGTGTGTGTGTGTGTGTGTGTGTGTGTAAATGCATAGATGCTATGGAACACAGTGGGGGTCAGCAGACAACCTTGGGTGTCTGTCTTCACCTTCCATCTTGTTTAATGTAGGGTCTCTTGTTCAGTGCTGCATAAGCCAAACTAGCTGGCCTGTGAGCCCTTGTCTCTGCTTCTCATCTCACTTGGGAAGCACTTGGATTGCAGGCATGCACATCTACAATTGACTTATGTGGGTTCTGCGGATATGAACTCTGATCTTGTATTTTTCACAGCAAGCCTGAACTCCTGAGCCGTATTTCTTGCCCTCTAAGGAGTTAATTCTTTAAAGAGAAAACCTCTCTGACTTAACAAGCATAATTTACTACTTCTTGCTGTTTTGTTTTGCTGACTATGAGCAGCTCTGACTGGCTTGACACGTGCTATACAGCCTGGTTAGTCTTGATCTCAGAGAGATCTTCCAGCCTTGACTTCCGAGTTTCAAAATTATAGACCCGGGCATTAAATGCCTCGTTTGTTTGCCTTTTTGATTTTCAGATTTGCTTGTGTGAGTTTGGAGGCATTGTTTCAACCAATTATAGTTTACTTTAAAGCTAGCAACACGTATAAACTTATCTACAAAGAAATTAGCACATTTTTCAGAAGAAATTTTGTTTTGTAACCACTCAATATTTTCTGTGTATAATTAAACAAACTTAGGCTTATGTGCATATAATTGACAAAGAATATGAGGTAAATATTATTTCCAGGATAATATCAATATAATAGAAGTACTTTTACTGTTGACACTGAGCATTGCATATTTCTTGCAATGCAGTCCAGATATTATACTACAAAACTCACTTACAATGGATTTCCGATTTTTGGAGATGCTACTTGTAGCAACAAATAGCCAGTTATGATGGCTTTGCTTTTCTCTTCAGATCTAGCTGTAACATTACAAAACTTTGTTTTACTTGTTTATTTAGTTGTTTCTTTGTTGTTCATAAATTAACCTTTCTATTTGGTGAGGCAGTATTTTTAAAATCAAAGCGTTGTTCCACATCTATTTATTTTGTCTTCCAAAAGCACTACTGTTGAAAAGAGAAGGGAGCACAACAGGAATATGGGACCAGAAAACTGTAAAGCAAAGTAATGATAAATTTCCTAGTCACAAACAGACCTAAAATCCAGACATCAGATTGCTTTCTGGGTTTAAGGTATGGCTAGTTGCCAACTGGATATTTAAATTATGCTTATTTTCTCCTCTCTTTGCACTATGTCATATTTTTGTGGTCATTATTCCTTTATATTGTCCGGAAGAGTTGAATGTTGTGGATATGGGTATGGGTGCCTTTACTAAGCAAGACCTTAAAGGATCCAGGTTCAAGGTTGGGGTCCCTGAGGTGAAAAGGTGGATCAAAATTTAAAATATCTTGAGCTTTAAATGAATTACTTGCCACATGCTTGCAAGCACTAGGAGGTGACATACCGGAGGGTGACTAAGTAATCTCTCAGCACCAAGCGATGAGTACAGTTATGATGACATAATAGTTAATATTTAAATGAAAAAATATCTACATCTATCTCTCTTTGCTTACAAATGAAGCAGTGATATCATAATCATACTCAGGGAAACCAGTTTCATGGGATTAGATAATTTACTAAGCGATTAAATAAACTGAAATCCAAAACTGATGTTCTTCAAGAAAACATCAAAGTATAATATTGCTGCAATTTGTTATCTAGAATGTACATTTTTTGAAAAAAAAATTTGAGAGGTGTGAGGAAATATATTTCAGGGAGAAAATCGTCAGACAGAATCATTTCTAGTATCTCCAGTGTCATAGCAATGATTTCAAAAGAAGCTAGTATGCATGAAGGTGAAAAAGTAAAGATGTTTAAAGAATTACTAAAGTATGAAAAACGTGAGTTAAAAATAAAAGAGACAAAATTATCTAAAAACTCTATAGTTGACAATTGCCATAATAGATAAAACTTACTAGAAACTCTAATAGCAAATTTGAGATATCAGAAGAATTCATGAAAGTTGTATCAATAGATATTATCCAAACTGAAGACTTGAGAATAAAATCAGATGAAATAGAGCCTGAGAAATGTATTGCATGAAATATAGCAACAAACAAGAGAGTCACAGGAGACGGGAAAGGAAGACAAAAGCAGAAATCCTATTTCCAATAAATAAGACAACACTTTCCAAAGCTGATGAAACACATTAGTTTATGGATTCAAGAAATTTGATAAGATACAAGAAACAGATTAAACATTTGACAAATCATAGCAAAAGTATGAAAATGGAAAAAGGAAGCACTGAACACAGGAAGGAAAGCAGCTAATCCCCTGTGCCAGATCCGTACCATTGCTGACTTCTCTTAGATGTTGAAGGAGGCAGCTCGTTCATCCCGGCTGCCCAGAACCGAAGTAACAACACAGAAACTGTATTAATTAAATCACTGCTTGGCTCATTAGCTCTAGCTTCTTATTGGCTAACTCTTACATATTAATTTAACCCATTTCTATTAATCTCTGTATCGCCATATGGCTGTGGCTTACCAGCTAAAGTTCCGTCTGGCTACCTGGCTTCTCTCTGATCCCACCTTGGTGCTGGTTAAATACTGAGAAATATGCTTTGCTTGACAAATTAAAAGCAATTAAATCAATTCCGTATATAGAACAAGAAGCCCAGAACTCAGGAGCTGGGATACAAACCTGAAGTTGCACAAATGGGAATGCAGCAGGGAATGTGGCAGTGGGGGCAGGGGGCATGCGTGCACTTGGGAAATTTCCAAGTCACCGAATACAGTTAGCTCCATTGTGGCGGGGGTTTTTACAAAAAGCTGCTTAGTAGGTAAAAGCAAATCAAGCGGGCGGGGGTGGGAGACTTTCTGGGCTGTGAACCCTTTAGGTCTTTAAGCCAATCCACCCAGTAGGTGTGGAGTTTGGATCCACATGGGGTGCCAGATGAAGAAGGATGCTTAAAAGAAATCCCACACTAGCTCAGAATTGAGTATTATTGAGGGTTATTTATTTAGAGGTAGACTCACAGATCACAATCTTCTGCTTGAAGGGGTAATAGCAACCTAATCCCACAGTTGGAAAAGAGGCCTGATGCATGCTTTACATCGGCTTATATAGTATAAGAGGCCACGCCCAAGTGGGCGGGTAACTTAAAGGCTACTGGCGGTAGGAATTCCTACCTTAGACACTTGAGGCCAGAGGCAGTGGAATACTATTAACAAAATGATAAAAGCCATCTAATAAACTCTTGCAAATAAAGAATTCTATACCCATTAAAACCATCTTCATAAAAAAGTTCCAGGACAGCTAGGGCTGTTACACAGAGAAACCCTGTCTCAAAAAACAAAACAACAACAGCAAAATACAAAAAAATCTTTAAAGTCAATATGAACTAACTCAACAGGCAGTAATCAAGGCAGTGTGGCATGGTTAGGACAAAGTTATCAAAGACACAGGGTGAGATTAAAGGTAGAAACACACATTCACAGTGAAGCGACCTCCAGCAAAGATATCAAAAACCGTTTTAGGGGAAGGAGAGTGGCAAAGAGAAAGATGGTAAACATGCAGAAAGTGAATCTAAATCTTTACCTCTGAACTTAGTCAACTCAACCTGAATCACAGGCCTAAAATGAACTCAAGAGACTACAGAAGAGAATAATCACTCTTTCAAAATGGAAAAAGACTTCTCTAGACAGAAAATGTACTGAAAATTAAGGCTATACTTCCAAATTAAAAACTTCTTTTCTTCAAAAGATATCACTTAGAAAATGAAAAGGGCATGAAAATATTTACATGCATGTGTAACACAGGACCTACACCTTCAATATATTCTCAAAACTCAACAAATGACATAATTATGGTTTCTATTGTTTTATAAAAGATTGTTAGTTATGAGACTATGGACTAATTTTAGACTCTTTAATAACACAGAAAATTTAACATTTAGTAACATAGATAGTGGATCTAATTTAAAAATATAGATGATTGGCTGGTAAGCACCTGAAACGACATATAATATTCATACCTTTTATACAGATGTGAATTAAGGCTCACTGGAAGACAGGTTGTTACCTTTTGATGTGAAGCTTGTGAATTCCTTATGTAAGTTGATGAGAGTGTAAAATGACAAATGAGTTTTGGAAAATGATAGGTTCAAGCTTAAATATACCTTCTGAGGCAACAGTTCCACTCTTAGCCATTTATTTAATTAAATTAAATAATTTATTTATTTAATCAACAACCAACAAAAACTTGACCCTTATGTAAAGGGTTATAAAACCCAAACTGGAAATGACCTAAAAATCAATCAACAGGGTTATGTGTAAACAGTTTTCAGTGTGTTCATCATAATACACAGTGATAAAGAAATTGGACAACTGATACATACTGCAAGGCAAGATAAACACTGAAAACTTTGTGATAAGAGTATTGGCTGCATCATTCTGTTTGAATGAAGCTTAAAACCATAACTAATCAGAGTGCATAGAAATGAGATGAGTGCAGCTCATATAAGATGACCAGGCAAGTGTAGACCTCCCGGGTAGTCAGGGGCGATGGGAGTGACCTACCACTTCCACAGAGTTTGATGACTCAAGTGAGTATATTCTCAAAATGGACAAATCACATATTTACATATTTTATTATTTTATCAAAAGATTGTTAGTTATAAGATTATGGACTAACATTCTACTATTTGCTAATGTAGACATCAATCTTCCATCATTTCTTAAATAAATTACAGCTAACCATGGAGAGCAGTATGGGCAGAGACAAACATGGATATCCTGAATGAAACCAGTTGTGACTGGTGTCATTTTTAATATGTTTGATTTTTATTTAAGAAACTTCCTTGTGATTGTAGTGCAATGATGACCTCTTTGCTGTAGACAAATGTATAGGATATCATGTTTAACCGTGTATGATATTTATTTCTTAAATATATCTACATAATATTAATGAAAACAATACTTGTGATAACAAAGCAATTAATTTGTTATCCAGATTTTAAGCTGGGGGAAATATAAAATTCCCTTTTACATACCTTAGTTGATTGCACTGTATTGTGAGCAGTTACTGGAAATGCAGCCTGATGATTTATTTCATTTGTCAAATGAACTTTAGCAGTATTTAAGTAACTTTTGATGCCATTAGGCTATGCTAGGTGTTTAAGAAAACCCTGGCTCAGATACTTACCTGTCATGTCTGATTCACTGCTTCTGCCTTGTGACTCTTTCTGGCCTCCTATCTTACCCACTTTCTCATCCCACTATGTACATGGGTGCCAATAATTCTCTTAATGCATCCATTTCTTCATGGAAATTATTTGCTTTTTTTGCCCTGTAAATACTGTGAAGCAGCTTTTTAAGGTTCTCAGTAATTACAGAGCACACCCCTCAATGCCAATAAGTGATCTTACTGCACAAAGGTGCCATATTTCAATCTGTATGTGTAATTGTCTCATCAACATTCAAGCTCCTCTGCCAACAGCACTGCATATTTATGGAGTACGGCTGGCAGGGCTCTATCCATGGTGCTGATCAACAGCACTGCATATTTATGGAGTACGGCTGGCAGGGCTCTATCCATGGTGCTGATCATCTATAAATGAATGCGGTGGAGTCCTAGCTCTTTATTAGTTACTGAATTTGGAAACAAGGCAAAGACTCTAGCTACAGAGGGAAAAATAGAGTGAAAGGTTGATATTTAAGAATCATTACTTAAGCAGTGATTTTCTTAGCTAAATCAGGATGGCTTCTGGCAGGAAGTAGATCTTAGAAATGCAAAAAATCCACAGGTTTTGACGAGTAGTGAGTAAAGAGAACACTTTAGGAGAGGGAATGGAACTATAAAAGTTAAATTTGGTGAATATTTGGCAGGTACAAAAAACTCCTTTATCTGGCAGGATAATCCCAAATTATGAAAGGTTTGGCACATCTCACTCTTGACTTCATCAGACCTTATCCCACAGATGAAGAGGGGCCTGAGTTACTCTGGGTTGAGAAGGAATATATGAAATGTTTCTCACATATAAACCAATCTTCCCTATTAAGAAGATGCCAATAGGCAGTCAGATAGGTGACAGGGTCTAGGAAGGAGATCGGTGGGAAAGGAAAGGGTGAGGTTTGAAGAATCAGAACTGGAAGCAGCAACAGGAGTTCCATAATACCAGAACCAAATGGCCTTCACTATTCTAGTCACACCCGGTTGAAATCTCTGCTTCTGTATTGGTCTCAATAATCAGACATGAAGTCCCTGGAGACAGAATCTCCTTCACATTGTTATGATTGTATCAGTTACTATTTTTAATTATGTTGTCACACTATGAGTATCAACTCCTGGCCCTTGACGAGCACTCACACGTACGTTTGTTTTAAGTCCAAGAAACATTTTAGGACTCCTATCATAGGACTTTCATTATTTCAAGCTTTCAGCCCACAATTTCAATGATCTATAGAATGTAGTAAGATACATCCTTAAGTTCTTAACTAAGGACTATTGTCTTGTAATATAGATGTTATTTTTTCCTGGAGAAGGGGCAGTTCAGATGACTGAGCAAACCTCAAGGGCCTGCAGCACAGGTGGAAGCTGCCTCTTGAGTTCTGACACACAGGCTTTCACGCACTTTTAAAATCTGCTGCCTCTGGTGGACCTGCTATGACTAGAGTGGTACTCTTTTTGCTAGTTCTACCTCAGTTTTCTGTTCTCTCATCTCTTTGCCTTGCCCTCTTTAAATAAGCATTTTATTCAATATGAGTCATATCCCTTAATTTGCATAAACAATCACAGTAAACCCCCAATAAGTAATTAAGTGAATGAATGACTGAATGAATCATTGAAAAAATATGGAAACTTGCTCTTCTGCTATGACAATTTTTAATTAATGCAAACATGAAATATTTATGACTTCTAGTAATAGAGTCATAGGAGAAATCCCAGAACGGAGGCTGCTTCTACCAAGACTACAGTTTTCTGTTTCTTCTGTTTCCTTTATTGCCTCATGGGTTTTATAATACACCATTACCTCTGCTGTCTTTCTTTTCTGCCTAAGTTTTACTTATCTTTCAAGTGCCAGCTTAAGCTATAACATTTTCTCAACTCATTAAACTTCATAATGCACCTAATTCTTCTGAATTTTTAACACTTATTTTAATTAACTTTGAGTTGCCTTGAGATATCTCTTGTGTTAAAATATTCTTTTCAACCCAATTTAACACATTTACTGTATTTTTGCTATCGATATGGCACAGTACAAAGTTCTGGGTGGGAAGAGTGAGGTGAAAATAGATATAAGCAGATACTTTAGGGACTCAGTCCATCAGTTGACTGAAACAAAGCAAAAATATGATCAATGCCATCAAAGAAAAAGAAAAGATGAAATAAATATGATAAAACAAACAATAGTAAAAATTAAGACAAGTATGCAAATATAAATATGCAGGTCTGAAAAGTCACACCAATCCATAGCTTCATAGGTACAAAGAAGACATTTATTTATTCACTTGTTTGTGTTTGTCATACAGTGCTTCATACAATGTCATACGTACACTTCCCATCTTTACCTTCCATACATCATCATCTGGCTGTGATGACTGATCTACTGATCTAAGGCTTGGACATGTTAACCCATCTAGGCTAAAGTTCTTTTGCTAAAACTTTAATTGAAATAGATTTTCATCATTTCATCCTTCCCTTTCAGTTGCCCTCCCTCAGACTCCTCCTATTTCCTCCACTTTTAAATTGATATCGATTTTCATCGGTTAAATTTGTTTTACACACACAGAGACATGGACATGTACAAATTTATAAAACTGAACCTGCTCAATCTGTTTTTGTTGTTTATGTGTATATGGTTTTATTTTATGATGGTTTCAAGGCGGAATATTCTGCATTGGACAAACAATTAGGATCCCATGCTGGTAGAGGTTAATTTTCCTTCTTCCCACCGTCAGTAGTTGCCTGTAGTTTTTGTCTATGTATCTAACCTCAAAACTTCCCCTTCCATGTTAACATGTCCATCAATATTGCTATTGTTCTGGCCTTGTTTATGTAGTTGTTTCTAAGAGAGATCATTTTCACAGAAGTCTTCCTTGTACTTTGGCTCTTATAACCTTTCTGTTCCTTCTTCCATGATGTTTCCTGAGCCAGAGATACAAGACCTATGATACATAAAGGTACAATAAGTAGCACTCACATGTTGTTGGTAACTAACATTTGTCTAATTGTATTAAGGGCCACTCAACAGGAAAGAAATCATGGCTTGTACTAGAAACCCAGCCCACTTTCAGGAGTCAGTGAGGGCATGAATTTTAGGAAATAATTTACTACTCCCAATTTGTTAGACCAGCACAATTCCTCACTACATTATAAATCGCAATCTTATACCCTTAGTTAAGTGCAGCTACTACCCCTCACCAAAGATATTTCTCTTTTCAGAAAATGGAAGCCCATCATATAAAACCACAGTTAGATACAATGCAGAGATCTATGGATTGATGGGAAACCAATGCAATGGATACATCTGAGACCATGCCTGCCTTGCTTTTTCCTTTACCATTGGATATCTTGAGTTAATAGTGTCTTTGACTCTTTGTTTGACTGAGTGTGATTGGAGTTTTCATCATCTGCAACCAACCATGTGTGTCTAACATGAAGCCTGAAGGCCACATAAGTCCCAGGTTAGTTATGAATGTTATCCAACACATTTGTAGTTGGCAATGTCATTGCCACGTCAAAATTGGACACTATCCTTGTTTCAGATATCACCTTGAGACAATCTAGAGTCTTCTGTCTCAATTGAGGGATTGCTCAAGTTAGATTGGCCTGTGGCTGTGTTTGTGAGGAATTTTCTTGATTGATGATCAATGTGAAACAGCCCATCTCTCTGTGTATGGAATCATCACCAGACAGTTTGACTATAATGTATAAGAAAGGTAGCTGAGCAAGCCAGGGAGAGCCAGAAGCGGTGTTCCTCTGTGGTTCATGCTCCAACCCTGGCTTGAGTTCCTGCTCTGTTTTTCCTCAGTTACGGACTGATACCTAGAAGTGTAAGCCAAATAAATCCTTTCCTTCTTAAGTTGCTTTTGGTCAGAGTAGGTTATTATTATTTTTTTTTAAATCACAGAACAGGAAAGCTAACCAATACAGATATTCATGAGATTCACTGAATGGAGAACACATACTTTGAGACTGATCTGAAAAGATGGGTAGTATTCTGAAAAGTGAAGTTTTATGAGCACAGGAGGCAAAGTGGGACACCGTTGCCAGAAAGGATGAACTTAGAAGTCTGGTAGGGAAAGAAGGTGAAGAGGGAGTCTGGTCCTTACAAAATCTTGAATTCAAGTGGGAAAAGTTCTTTTATTTTTCTTAAAGGCTTCAATGTATGGTAGTCTAAGTGTTGGCCTGAACCTCATTTCCGAAATTCCCTAATATTAGCTGACATGGCAGATTTGATTAAGTTAGCGATCCATATATGGAATAAAAACGAGTCTGTTTTGCCTTGGAGATGTAAATTGGTCAGAGTGAAAGCAGGAGGCACATCATGAGAACAGAGCCACAGATGAATGACAGTGTGAACAGAGGTCACAGAGATGTGCCGTGGAAGCTGTGCTGCTGGCTTTGACTGTAGAGGAAGCAGATATGAGCTAAGCAATTCAGGCAGAGTCTAGAAGACAGAAAAGGCAGCAGCACAGATCTGTTTATATCGTCTAGAGGCAATGCAGATCTACCATTAAGTTTACATCAGCCCAGTAGAATGCAGTTCATGTTTCTGGTCTCCCCAAGTCAATACATTTATATTGTAAGCCACTGCACTTTTGGTAACCAGTCATAGTCAGCAGGAAACTAGTGAAAATTATTTATTGTTGTCTATTATTAGTTTCAGTAATTAGTTTTTTAACCTTGCAGATGTGAATATCAACAATCCTACTGCACGAATCTCATTTTCCATGTTTTCATGTATCTTTATATAGAGATTATGTAGCACAAGCCCACTGAATCTTACCAGCTTATATGATTCACTTAGGGTTATCTTATTAGAGCTATAGTCATGTGACACATAATACCTGCTATGGTTTGGTATGATTTGCTCATCAATGGTTTTTGTCTTGGAAGCTTGGTCCTTAGTGTGGCCATGTTAAAAGGTGGTGAGATCTCTATGAATTGGTGTGTTGTGAAAGATCATCTATTCTTGTGGGGAGTAAAGCCCTTTTAAGGTAGTTCCCATGGGATTCTGAGTTATCTCTTTCCAGAATGAGTCATCTTATGACTTTAGTCTCACAATGTGATTATGTCCACTCTAAATTCTCTCTCCACAGTGGAAAGTAGTGGGGGTAAAGGGGTTCAGAAACAGCACAACACTTTGTATCTTTGAGTCACCAAACCTGTGAGGTAACCTACTTTTCTTTCTTTTTTAAAAAAACTGCCATGTTCTTCTTTGTATTTTGTTTTTTCTTTTTTATATTTTTATTGAGATATATATTTTCTATATTCTTCTCCCTTCTCTCCCTCCCCTTTTATCCCCTCCTAGGTGAATATAAACTGGTAAGTTTCAGTGTCTTGTACTACATAATCTCTATATAAAGACACATGAAAACATGAAAAACAAGATCTGTGCAGTAGGATTATTGACATTCACATCTGCAAAGTCCCCACACTCCCAATTTACTCAGGAGAGCTTGTCTTTTTCTACTTCCCATGTACAGTAGATCCATGTATGTCTCTCTTATGGTCCTCTTTGTTCTCTAGGCTTTTGAATTGATTGTTTTTTTCTTTGCTTTATGTCTAAAAGACACCTATGAGTGAATACATATTGGTATAGGAGGTCCTTCTGTCTTTGTGTTGCTTTCATTGGTTAATAAAGAAACTGCTTTGGGCTTGTTGATATGGTAGAACTTAGGTAGGTGGGGAAGACAGAACTGAATTCTGGGAGAAAGAAAGCAGAGTTAGAGAGATGCCATGGATCTGCCAGAGACTGATGCTGGGAATTTTACCCAGTAAGCCACTGCCATGTGGTGACATACAGATTACTAGAAATGGGTTAAATTAATATGTAAGAGTTAGCCAATAAGAAGTTAGAGCTAATGGGCCAACAATGTTTCAATTAATACAGTTTCTGTGTGATTATTTCGGGGCTAAACTAGCCGGGTGGTGGGGACAAATAAGCAGCCAGCCTCCTCCTACAACATATGATATTTGTCTTTCTGGGTCTGGGTTACCTCACTAAATATGATATTTTATAGATCCATTCATTTACCTGCAAATTTCAAGATGTCATTATTTTTTCTGCTGTGTAGTACTCCATTGTGTAAATGTATCATATCTTCTTTATTCATTCTTTGGTTGAGGGACATTTAGGTTGTTTTCAGGGTCTGGCTATTACAAATAATGCTGCTATGAACAAAGTTGAGCACATGTCCTTGTGGTATGATTGGGCATCCTTTGGGTGTATATTCAAAAGTGGTATTGCTGGGTCTTGAGGTAGGTTGTTCCCTAATTTTCTGAGAAATCACCATACTGATTTTCAAAGCAGCTGTACCAGTTTGCACTCCCACCAACAATGGAAGAGTGTTCCCTTTACCACACATCCTCTCCAGCATAAGCTATCATCAGTGTTTTTGATCTTGGCCATTCTGACAGGTGTAAGATAGAATCTCAGTGTTGTTTTGATTTACATGTCTCTGATGGCTAAGGATGTTGAGCATTTCCTTAGTGTCTCTCAGCCATTTTAGATTCTTCTGTTGAGAGTTCTCTGTTTAGGTCTGTACCCTATTTTTGATTGGATTATTTGTTCTTTTGATGACCAATTTCTTGAGTTCTTTGTATATTTTGGAGATCAGACCTCTGTCCAATGTGGGGTTGGTAAAGATCTTTTCTCATTCTGTTTTGTTTTGTTGATCATGTTCTTTGCTTTACAGATGCTTCTCAGTTTCAGGAGGTCACATTTATTGTTTTTCTCAGTGTCTGTGCTACTGGGGTTATATTTAGGAAGTGGTCACCTGTGCCAATGCATTCAAATGTACTTCACAGACCTCAAAAGAACATTACTCAACTTCATATGGAAAAGAAAAAAATCTAGGATAGCCAAAACAATCCTGTACAGTAAAGGAACTTCTAGAGGCATCACAATCCCTGACTTCAAGCTCTACTGCAGAGCCATAGTACTTAAAACAGCCTGGTATTGGCACAAAACCAGACAGTAGGACCAGTTAAATCAAATCAAAGACCTGGATATCAATCCATACACTTACAAACACCTGAAACAGAAAATATAAAGTGGAAAAAGAAAGCATATTCAACAAATGTTGCTGGCATAACTTGATATCAACATGTAGAAGAATGAAAACAGATCCATATCTATCATCATGCACAAAGCCCAAGTCCAAGTGGATCAAAGACCTCAACATAAAACCAACCACACTGAACCTCGTAGAAGTGAAATTGAGGTTCTGGGATTCGTCCACCCATTGAGATGGTGTGCCCGATCTAGTGGGAGCTCACCAAGGCCAGCTGGACTGGGACTGAACGAGCATGTGATCGAAACAGACTCTCTGAATATGACTGACAATGGGGACTGACTGAGAAGCCAATGATAATGGCACCGGGATTTGATTCTACTGCATGTACTGGCTTTTTGGGATCCTAGTCAG
>PVIU01014028.1:0-53624 GCA_004026605.1 Ondatra zibethicus | reverse complement strand
CATTGTTGTCTAGGTTCTCTGGGATTGTGGTTTGTAGGCTGGTTTTCTTTGCTTTATGTTTATAAACCACCTATGAGTGAGTACATGTGATAATTGTCTTTCTGTGTCTGGGTTACCTCACTCAAAATAATGCTTTCTAGTTCCATCCATTTTCCTGCAAAATTCAAGCTGTCGTTATTTTTTTCTGCTGTGTAGTACTCCACTGTGTAAATATACCACAATTTTTTAATCCATTCTTCAATCGAGGGGCATTTAAGTTGTTTCCAGGTTCTGGCTATGACAAACAAAGCTCCTATGAATATAGTTGAGCACATGTCCTTGTGGCACGATTGAGCATCCTTTGGATATATACCCAAAAGTGGTATCACTGAGTCTTGAGGAAGGCTGTTTCCTAATTTTCTGAGAAATCACCTCACTGACATCCATAGGGGTTTTACCAGCTTGCATTCCCACCAGCAATGCAGAAGTATTCCCTTTTCCCCACAACCTCTCCAGCACAAGTTGTCATCAGTGTTTTTGATCTTGGCCATTCTTTCAGGTAGGAATCTCAGAGTTGTTTTGATCTGCATTTCTCTGATGACTAAGGATGTTGAACATTTACTTAAATGTCTTTCAGCCATTTTAGATTCCTCTGTTGAGAGTTCTCTGTTTAGGTCTCTACTCCATTGTTTTATTGGATTACGTGATTTTTTGGTGTCCAATTTCTTGAGTTCTTTGTACATTTTGGAGATCAGACCTCTGTCTGATCTTTTCCCATTCTGTAGGCTGTCGTTTTGTCTTGTTGACCGTGCCCTTTGCTTTACAGAAGCTTTTCAGTTTCAGGAGGTCCCATTTATTAATCGTTTCTCTCAGTGTCTGTGCTGCTGGGGTTCTATTTAGGAAGTGGTTCCCTGTGCCAATGCATTCAAGTGTACTTCCCACCTTCTTTTCTATAAGGTTCATTGTGGCTGGATTTATGTTGAGGTCTTTGACCCATTTGGATTTGAGTTTTGTACATGGTGATAGATATGGGTCTATTTTCATTTCTCTACATGTTGATATCCAGTTATGCCAGCACCACTTGTTCAATATGCTTTCTTTTTCCATTTGATATTTTTTGCTTCTTTATCAAATATCAGGTGTTCAAAGATATGTGGATTGATATCTGGATCTTCTATTTGGTTCCTTTGGTCCTCCTGTCTGTTCTTATGCCAGTACCAGGCTGTTTCTGTACTGTAGCTATGTAGTATAGTTTGAAGTGAGGGATTGTGATGCCTCCAGAAGTTTCTGTACTTTCAAGGGTGATGCAAGAGAATTGCCACAAATTTGAGTTTAACCTGGGCTTCACAACAAATTTCAGGGTCTGTATTGAGATCCTGCCTCAGAACAACATCAACGTTTTAAAATTTTTAGTTAATGTAAAAAAAATGATAGGTTTCAGAGCTGGAGAGATGGCTCAGCAATTAAGGTCGCTGGCTGCTCTTCCAAAGGACCTCGGTTCAATTCCCCATACCACATAGTGGCTTATAACCATCAATAACTCCAGTTTCAGGGGACCTGATACCCACTTCTAATCTCTATGGGCAACAGGCATGCATGAATGCATAGACATACATGCAGACAAAACACTCATACACATAAAATAAAATAACAATTTAACAAAGAAAATAATAGTTTCATAATGACATTTTCATACACATATTAGTATACTTGCTCATGTTTGCACCTCCCCTACCCTTCCCCTTACTCCTCTTCTCTCCTGCTGAATCCTTTCTTTCTCACAAATAATCCCCTTTCCAGTGTCAGGTCACACACACACAAGTGCGTGTTTATGTTTGTGTTCTACATATATGGGGGCTCTCTGCAACCACTGAGACCAGCAGAGTGTCAGTCCATATGAAGCCAGAAGAAAGTCTGGCTCACCCTGATTCAGTAGCTGGTATTGGTCTAAACTTTTGACACTAGGCTGTTTATTTTAGGCATAATTAATTACTGCACCATTTGGAAAAATGTTTCCTGGTGATAATTTCTGGTTAGTTTGGTGTACACAATAAATCTTAAGACATGCATTGAAACTCGTTGTAAAGTACATATGTCTCTTCCATCAAGATGGAGTCTATAGATCGACTACATGTGACATTTTAAGGGTCTGGAGGAAGTGTGGTCTTGGTCATATGTACGGCACAAAGGTCACCAGGCTATAAACCACCTTTGCTCCCATTTGTAAAGTACATGTGGCATCTCCCATAGGATGGGTTCTATAGATTGACTGAGAAACAATGCTCAAGAGAAGGGTCTGGGGAGGGTAGCTGAAATAAACACAGGAGTCTGGGGTGCCAGGCGTGGTCTGGCCTTACAAATAGTGCAGAAGCCGCCAGACTATTAGTCACATCCATCCCAGCCTTCTGGGTGGGAAACAGGTATATACCCCGTTCTTTAAAGAGACAACCCAGCGTGTTTAACATTCCTGTCTTCCCGAGTGCGTCCCTGTGTCACCAACATGCATACAAAAGAAAACATATGCTCTTTCTTTCCTCATTTTCTCTCTTGTCCTTCCCATTCTACTAAGACCCTTTCTTCATCTATCATAGTCCCTCTTACACGTTCATATCCTAAATACTGCATATGAGAGAATTTGTCTTCCTGTCCAGTCTATTTTGCTTAATGGGATGATCTGCGATCCCATACATTTTCTTGCAAAAGATATGATTTCAGTGTTCTTTATGGTGGGATAAAACGCCATAGTAGGTATCTAGCACATTTCTTTTATCCAATCGTCTGTTGATAGATATCTTGGATGGTTCCATACGTTCACTGACGTGAGTAATGCTGGAATAAATGCAAATGAGAAAACACAGATTTCTACTAGTTTTAGCCTCTGCAGTGTCGCCGGAGCTTGAGACAGTGACTAGCACAAGCAAACTCCAGACATATACTAGCGGCGTGAGTGGGGTACGTCTGAGGCTTGGCTGCTGCCTCTGCTGCCTCTTCTCTGAGTTAAGACTTCCCTTTCTAGCTATCAACCTGTTGGCTTGCCAAACCCTGCTGAAAATCTCATTTTACTTCCCTTCCAACAAGAAAAGGTCAGGCTGGGAGAGAAGAGCCAGGCCATGGAAATGTCTTAAGTGTAGGGCTCTGCCAGGTTTGGAGAACCAAGGCCACCAGGTGGCAGTAGGAGAATGAAGGAAATCCAGGCTGCCATGGCTCTCTCTCTCTCTCTCTCTCTCTTTCTCTCTCTCTCTCTCTCTCTTCCCACACTTGTCTCCCTATTTGTTTTCGAGTCCAGTGACTAACTATTTGGACATAGCATTTACTGCACTTACTTTTCATTCTGATCAACTTATCTTTATTAGCCCTCCCTTCTCCGGATTTCCTTTCTTCCTTTGTTTCCTCCCCCGCCCCCATATATCTTTTTCTTTCTTCCTTTTCTTTCTTTTCTGTCTCTTTCTTTTTGAAACAGGGTCTTACTGGCTTTCCTGAAACAACTCACTATGTAGACCAGGACTGACTCAAATTTACAGAGATCCGCCTTCCTCTGCCATCTGAGTGCTAGGATTAAAGGCATACGCCTCCATGCCTGGCTACAAATGTGTGTTTTATATTTTCTCTTATGTTTGATAATACTGAATTTAAAATGCTGGAGCAGAACAGAGGGCACTGAGATAAAAGTCACATGACATAACCTTTTTACAGAGCATCATTTAAATGCACTTCTGGGGTTTTTAGCGAGTTGTAATCCACTAAATTCATGAGTGGATGGGGTCGGTGTTTCATGCTGCCCTGCAAACACCATCACTGTCTAACCCAGAACATGTGCACTGCCCTAAAGAGCAAACTGTCCTTACCAAGTCGTCAATTCCCACCTCCCATCACAGCGTCTTCTCATAACCACTAGTCTACCTTACGTCCCTGCAGAAATACCCATTGTCTACTAAGTAAGAGAATTACAGACTAATCTCACTCATGAACATTGATGCAAAAATACTAAATAAAATACTAGCAAATAGAATCCTAGAACACATCAGAACCATCATCCACCATGACCAAGTCGGCTTCATCCCACAGATGCAGGGATGGGTCAACATTCGAAAATCTGTCAACGTAATCCACCATATAAACAAGCTGAAAAATAAAAACCACAAGATCATCTCATTAGATGCCAAAAAAGCATTTGACAAAATACAACATCCCTTCATGATAAAAGTCTTGGAGAGAGCAGGGATACAAGGAACATACCTAAACATAATTAAGGCAATATACAGCAAGCCAACAGCCAACATCAAACAAAATGGAGAGAAACTCCCAGCGATTCCACTGAAATCAGGAACAAGACAAGGTTGTCCACTCCCTCCATACCTATTCAATATAGTTCTTGAGGTCCTAGCTAGAGCAATAAGACACCAAAGGGAGATCAAGGGGATACAAATTAGAAAAGAAGAAGTCAAACTCTCACTGTTTGTTGATGATATGATAGTTTACATAAGTGATCCCAAAAATTCTACCAAAGAACTTCTACAACTCATAAACACATTCAGCAATGTAGCAGGATACAAGATTAACTCAAAAAAATCAGTAGCCCTCCTGGACACAGATGATAAAAGGGCTGGGGAAGAAATCAGAGAATCAACACCCTTCACAATAGTCACAAATGGCATAAAATATCTCGGAGTAACTCTAACCAAACAAGTGGAAGACTTGTATGACAAGAACTTTAAATCTTTGAAGAAAGAAATTGAAGAAGACACCAGAAAATGGAAAGACCTCCCATGCTCTTGGGTAGGCAGAATTAATATAGTAAAAATGGCAATTCTACAGAAAGCAATCTACAGATTCAATGCATGCCCATCAAAATCCCAACAAAATTCTTCAAAGACCTAGAAAGAACGGTACTCAACTTCATTTGGAAAAGCAAAAAACCCAGGATAGCCAAAACAATCCTGGGCAACAAAAGAACTTCTGGAGGCATCACAATCCCTGACTTCAAACTCTACTACAGAGCTACAGTACTGAAAACAGCCTGGTACTGGCATAAGAACAGACAGGAGGACCAATGGAACCGAATAGAAGATCCAGATATCAATCCACATATCTTCAAACACCTGATATTTGATAAAGAAGCAAAAAATATCACATGGAAAAAGAAAGCATATTCAACAAGTGGTGCTGGCATAACTGGATATCAACATGTAGAAAAATGAAAATAGACCCATATCTATCATCATGTACAAAACTCAAATCCAAATGGATCAAAGACCTCAACATAAATCCAGCTACACTGAACCTTATAGAAGAGAAAGTGGGAAGTACACTTGAACGCATTGGCACAGGGAACCACTTCCTAAATAGAACCCCAGCAGTGTAGACACTGAGAGAAACAATTAATAAATGGGACCTCCTGAAACTGAAAAGCTTCTGTAAAGCAAAGGGCATGGTCAACAAGACAAAACGACAGCCTACAGAATGGGAAAAGATCTTCACTAACCCCACATCACACAGAGGTCTGATCTCCAAAATGTACAAAGAACTCAAGAAATTGGACACCAAAAAAATCACGTAATCCAATAAAAAAACAATGGAGTAGAGACCTAAACAGAGAACTCTCAACAGAGGAATCTAAAATGGCTGAAAGACATTTAAGTAAATGTTCAACATCCTTAGTCATCAGAGAAATGCAGATCAAAACAACTCTGAGATTCCATCTTATACCTGTAAGAATGGCCAAGATCAAAAACACTGATGACAACTTATGCTGGAGAGGTTGTTGGGAAAAGGGAATACTTCTGCATTGCTGGTGGGAATGCAAGCTGGTACAACCCCTTTGGATGTCAGTGAGGCGATTTCTCAGAAAATTAGGAACAACCTTCCTCAAGTCCCAGTCATACCACTCTTGGGTATATATCCAAAGGATGCTCAATCGTGCCACAAGGACATGTGCTCAACTATATTCATAGGAGCTTTGTTTGTCATAGCCAGAAACTGGAAACAACCTAAATGCCCCTAGATCGAAATATGGATAAGAAAAATGTGGTACATTTACACTATGGAGTACTACACAGCAGTAAAAAATAACGACAGCTTGAATTTTGCAGGAAAATGGATGGAACTAGAAAGCATTATTTTGAGTGAGGTAACCCAGACACAGAAAGACAATTATCACATGTACTCACTCATAGGTGGTTTATAAACATAAAGCAAAGAAAACCAGCCTACAAACCACAATCCCAGAGAACTTAGACAACAATGAGGACACTAAGAGAGACTTACATAGATCTAATCTACATGGGAAGTAGAAAGTATAAAAAGACAAGATCTCCTGAGTAAATTGGGAGCATAGGGACCTTGAGGGAGGGTTGAAGGTGGGAGGGGAGAGGCAGGGAGGGGAGCAGAGAAAAATGTAGAGCTCAATAAATATCATGAAAAAAAAGTTTGGCAATGTTCCCCCTGTTTCTATTGTGTGGAATAATTTGGGAAGTATTGGTATTATTTCCTCTTTGAAAGTCTTGTAGAACTCTGAGCTGAAACCATCTGGTCCTGGGCTTTTTTTTGGTTGGGAGACTTTTGATGACTGTTTCTATTTCTTCAGCACTTATAAATCTGTTTAATTTGTTTATCTGCTCTTGATTTAATTTTGGTAAGTGAAATTTATCCAGAAAGTTGTCCATTTCCTTTAGTTTTCCAATTTCGTGGAGTACAGGTTTTCAAAATATGACCTGATGATACCCTGTATTTCCTCCGTGTCTGTTGTTATGTCCCCCTTTTTATTTCTGCTTTTGTTAATTTGGATATTCTCTCTCTGCCTTTTGGTTAGTTTGGATAAAGGTTTATCTATCTTATTGATTTTCTCGAAGAACCAACTATTTGTCTCATTGATTCTTTGTATTGTTTTCATTGTTTCTATTTTTTTGATTTCAGCTTTCAATTTTATTATTTCCTGCTGTCTAGGTCTCTTAGGTGAGTTTGCTTCTTTTTGTTCTAAAGTTTTCAAATATTCTGTTAATTCACTAGTGTGGGATTTTTCCAGCTTCTTTATGTAGGCATTTAGTGCTATGAACTTGCCTCTTAACAGTGCTTTCATTGTGTCCCATAAATTTGGGTATGTTGTGTGGTCATTTTCATTGAATTTTAGGAAGTTTGTAATTTCCCCTTTTATTTCTTCCTTGACCCATTGATGAATCAGATGAGCACTGTTTAATTTCCATGTGTTTTTGGGTTTTCTGGAATTGGTATTGCTGTTGACTTCTAGTTTTAAAGCATGGTGATCTGATAAGGTACATTGGGTTATTCCAATTTTTTTGTATTTGTTGAGGTTTGTTTTGTTATCGAGTATGTGGTCAGTTTTTGAGAAGGTTCCATGAGGTGCTGAGAAGAAGGTATGTTCTTTTCTGTTTGGGTGGAATATTCTATAAATGTCTGTTAAGTCCATTTGAGTCATAACATCTGTTAGTTCTCTTATTTCTCTGTTCATTTTTTTGTCTGATTGACCTGTCCAGTGGTGAGAAGGGAGTGTTGAAGTCTCCCACTATCAGTGTGTGGGGCTTAATATATGATAATATATGATTTAAGCTTTTGAAGTGTTTCTTTGACATATGAAGGTGCCCTTGTAATTGGAGCATAGATGTTTAGTATTGAAATTTCCTCTTGATGGATTTTCCCTGTGACTAATATGAAATGTCCTTCTTTGTCTCTTTTGACTGATTTTAGCTTGAAATCTATTTTGTTAGATATTAGGATAGCTACCCCCACTTGTTTCTTAGGTCCAGTTGATTGGTATATTTTTCCCAACTCTTTACTTTGAGACGATGTCTGTCTTTGAGGTTGAGATGCATTTCTTGTATATAGAAGAGGGATGGATTCTGTTTTCGTATCCAATCTGTTAGCCTATGCCTTTTTATGGGTGAGTTGACTCCATTTACATTAAGGGATATTAATGACCAGTGGTTGCTATCTCCTGTTAATTTGGTTTTCATCGTTGGTGATGTTAATTTGTGCATTTTTTTTCTTCTTTGGGATTTGTTGTAATGAGATCATCAATTGTCTGTGTTTTTGTTGGTGTAGTCATCTTTCTTGGGTTGGAGTTTTCCTTCTAGTATTTTGTATAGGGCTGGGTTTGTGGCTAGGTATTGGTGAAATCTAGATTTGTCATGGAATATCTTGTTTTGTCCTTTTATGGTTATCGATAGTTTTGCTGGGTATAGTAGTCTGGGCTGGCATCTGTGGTCTCTCAGTGTCTGCATGATGCTTGACCATGACCTTCTGGCTTTCATTGTCTCCACTGAGAAGTCAGGTGTAATTTTGATAGGTCAACCTTTATATGTTACTTGTCCTTTTTCTTTGCAGCTCTTAATATTCTTTCTTTACTCTGTATGTTAAGTGTTTTGATTACTATGTGGCGAGAGGACTTCTTTTTGGATCCAGTCTATTTGGTGTCCTTGTATCTTCAAAGGCATATCTCTCTTTAGGTAGGGAAAGTTTTCTTCTATGATTTTGTTAAATAAATTTTCTGTGCCTTTGAGTTGTCCTTCTCCTTCTTCTATACCTATTATTGTAAGATTTGGCCTTTTTATGTTGTCCCATATTTCATGGATATTTTGGGTTAAGCTTTTCTTAGACTTAATGTTTTCTTTAACTGCTGAGTCTAGTTCCTCTATTTTATCTTCATCACTTGAGAGTCTCTCTTCCATTTCTTGTATTCTGTTGTTCATACTTGCAGTTGTGGTTCCTGCTTTTTTCCTCATGATTTCTGTTTCTATAATTCCTTTGGTTTGTGTTTTCTTTATTTTTTTCTATCTCAGTTTTCAAGTCCTGAATAGTTTCTGTTATATGTTTGAGTTCTTTTTCTTGATTTTCTTTAGGTGATTTGGTGATATCTTCCAATATTTTGTTTGTTTTTCCTCCATTTCTTAAAGGTAATTTTTCATTTCATCTTGAAGAATTTCAAACATTCTCTTGAGGTCATTTTTTAGATCATTTTCTTCTGGTTCATCCATATTTGGTTGTTCAGGTCTTACTTTTGTAGGGTCTTTAGGTTTTACTGGTATTGTGTTGCTCTTTGTGTTATAGCATGTGATCTTACCTTTTCTATCCATCTTTTCCTCTAATAGGTGTGGTTGGGGCTGTCTGAGATTCTGTTGAATAATCATTTAGGTGCTATGAATCGAAAGCTAAGATGGTTTTCCTCATGGTATAGTCAGTGTCATAGTTCTAGTTAGTCCGTTGGTTATTCCTGTTCCTGGTGGTAGCTCAGTGCTCCTGTGCTTTGGTCTACTCCCTTGGAGTTTGCTGTCTCAGGCTTTCTTTGGCCTAGGCTGCTGGCTTTGATCTGTTTCTGTAAATCTTTGTCTGGATCTCCTCTTGCAGAAGTCCCTGGCTTGGAGTTAGACCTGTTCTGGTGGTGATTGCTGACTCTGTATCTGGTCACTGGTTCAATCCTGATCTGCTTGTGTCTTGGGACTGGGTTTGCTCCTGGCTTCTGCTCCTGGTGGAGCTTGTTCTCTCTGTGTCTTAGGTAACTGGTTCAGTCCCACTCTGGTTCTGGTGGAGGTAGCAGACTCTGAGTCAGGTCGTTGGCTCAATCCTGGTCTGCCAGTGTCCCTAGACTGGGTTGGCTCCCAGGGCTGGATTTGCTCCTGGCTTCTGCTACAGGTGGAGCTTGTTTCCTTGGCTCTCTCTGTCCTAGGAGTCTCGTTCAATTCCACTCCTGTGGAATTTGTTGCCCAAGTTAGAGTTCCTTGCCTGAGGGCAACTTTGGCTTAGGTTACCAGCTTTGACCTGTATCTGTAAATCCTATTCTGGGTTCCCTCCTGCAGAAATCCCTGTGTTGGAGTTGGGCCTGGAAAGGTTTCTGGTTCCGGTCTACTGCCTGGGAGGTTCTAGGCTCGGGTGTGCCCGAACCAGCAGGGGACCTGCTTGCTTCCTCTGAGGTCTCAGACTCACACTGGGACCCACAGGGGTTCCAGGTTCCTGCCTATTCCCTTTGATGTCCCAAACCAAAGCCCAAACCCACAGAGGACCTGGATCAGGCCTATTCTTTGAGGACTCAGATTTGCACCTGGCCCCGTCAAGATCTCTGGTTCCTGCCTATTCCCTAGGAGGACCCAGGCTCACTCACCCCCAGGCTGACCCTGGCTCCGGCCTAGTTCCTGGGAGGTCCTAGACTCTCGCCCAGACCCACCGGGGTGTTGGCCTAGGTCCACTCCCTTGAAGGTCCCGGATTCACGTCCGTCCGGACCCTCAGCAGTCTCTGGCTCTGGCTCATTCGCTCAGTGGTTACTCCCTTGTACCTGTTCCAGTGGAGATCGTTGGCTCTGGATCTGGTTGCTGGGTCAGTCCTGATCCGCTCGTGTCCCAGGACTGGGTTTGCTCCTGGCTTCTGCTTCTGGTGGAGCTTTGCTATAATTGAACTTTATCTAACACTTGCTACTATGTTCTAAATATTTCATAACCTTGAATTTTTATGGTATTATCAATACTACATCACTTAAGAATGGCTTGTATTTTTGTCACATGCTTTTCTTGTTGAGCACATTATTTTGGCCTCCTTGGAAAAGTCATGCAGTGTGGGCCTGTTTGTGTTTGCCATGTGTTATTGAGGCACCAGCATAAAGCTGGGCAGTTGGTGCTCTGGAAACATTCGGTCCAGTGTTTGAACAGAGGAAGTTATTTGTATGAAAACTGAGTGTCTGAATCCTGTTTATCCTCAGCCAAATGAAGAGACGGTGTAGTTAATGCCTGCCAGCTTTTTTTTTCTTCTTCTCCTCCTCCTTCCTTCCCTCTCATTTTTAGGGAGTCCAAGAGAGCTGCTGACAAGGTGTGTGGGTGGGAATAGATGGAGCCTACTGGGAAGTGAGTTTCAAGGCCACCTCTACCTGTTCTACTGAAATACTATCTACTCTGCTTCCGGATTAACCGAGTCAAGTACAGTGGGGAGTGCATTGGAATGTAGGAATTCAAATAGGACTTTTTTTTTTTTTTTGGTTTTTCGAGACAGGGTTTCTCTGTAGCTTTGGAGGCTACAGAACTATCTCTTGTAGACCAGGCTGGCCTCAAACTCAGAGAGATCTGCCTGCCTCTGCCTCCCAAGTGCTGGGATTAAAGGCGTGTGCCACCACCGCCTGGCTCAAATAGGACTTCTTAATAAAAAGTTTATTTTTATTTTTAAATTGTGTGTGTGTGTGTGAGTGTGTGATGGGGCTTGTGCATGTGACCTCTTGCAGGTCAGAGGCATCAGATTTCCCTAGAGCTGGAATTACAGGTAGTTGTAAGCCATCTGATGTGGGTACTGGGACTTGAACTCTGGACATCCGGAAGTGCAATATTTGCTCTCAACTGCTGAGCTACATCTCCAGCCCTTATAAATTGTATTATAAATGTGTAAACTATCCTTGGGATTTACAAAATATAATAAAAGCTGCATCTATTTTAATAGTTTTTTTCATAGCTAACAGGTACTTCTCATATTCCAAGTCTCTAGGAAAAGGGCATGGCCAGGCCCCTTCCATTCTAGTCTCACACTCCTGTGATGAAATTGCAATAGGTAAAACAGAACATATTTACTGGACCTGCAGCCAGTGATCCAGGTTCAGCCTTCTTAATAGTGGCCTTGTCCAGGGAGTCTTACTTTATTTCTGTGATGTGTGTGTGTGTGTGTGTGTGTGTGTGTAGGTGTGCTAGGGATTGAAGCTAGGGCCTTGCAGATGCTAGACAAGTACTCTACCACTGAGTGCTTGCCCCAGTTCTCTTTTAACTTTTCCTTGTGAGATAGGGTCTTACCAACTCCCTCAGGTTGGCCTTTGTCTTAGTTAGGATATTTTATTGCTGTGAAGAGACATCATGACCAGGGCAACTCTTATAAATAAAATCAGCTGGGTGGTGGTGGTGCACGCCTTTAATCTCAGCACTTGGGAGGCAGAGGCAGGCGGATTTCTGTGAGTTCGAGACCAGCCTGGTCTACAAGAGCTAGTTCCAGGACAGGCTCCAAAGCTACAGAGAAACCCTGCCTCAAAAAACAAATAAATAAATAAAATCATTTATTTGAGGTGGTTGGCTTACCGTTTCAGAGGTTCAGTCCACTATCATCAAGATGGGGAGCATGGCTGCTGCGGGCAGATGTGGTGCTGGAGTTGACTCAGAGGCAACAGGAAGTTGACTGACTGTCACAGTGAAGCTTGAGAAGAGAGACCTCAAAGCCCACTCCCACAGTGACACTCTTTCTCCAATAAGGCCACTTAATAGTGCCACTCCTTTTGGGCGCCATTTTCTTTCAAACCACCACAGCCTTGAAATCATTCTGTAACACTGTAACAGCCTTGAAAAGGTAGTTTTCAACCTTGTGATCTTCCTGTCTCAGCCTTCTGAGTCCTTGGATTATAGGTCTGTGCAACCATTCACAGCCTGACCTTCCCACTGGCTTCTGGGTCCATCTCTAGCCACATGGCTCTCCACTTCGAACTTTCAGTTAAGAGCCACTGCAACCTTAGGGACAGAGCCACAGATGCCTCACATGTTTCATCCCAAGTCCTTTGCCTGGTATCTGCGAATCTGAGAGATATGGCCCGAGCATCATGCTTTGCTTAGGAGCAAGAATGTAGCTCAGTTGGTTGAGGGCTTGCCTAGCGAGCATGCCTGAAACCCTGAATTTAGTACCTGGTACCAAACCAAACAAAAATCTGCTGGTACATACCTGTAATCCCAGCTCTTGGGTCATCATCAGCTACATAGCAAATTTGAGGTCAGCTTGGGCTACACAAGAACCTGTCTCAATTCCAGACAAATAAGCAAGAATGGAAGTGAAACTCCAACTTTACCTCCTCTCCCGGTCCTCTTCCTAGCTCTTTTCTTTAGAGATCATGTGATTAAATAAACGAGTGGCTATTTCTCTTACTAGTGAGATATTGATGGCCTTGCCCTCTTGCTGAGGGAGATGGGGCTCCCTAACAGGGCTCTGATTCTAATTGCCTGTGATTTCCATCTTGGATTCTGGAAAGGCATGGCTTCCCCTCTGATGAAATTCACCTGAGCAGCTAATTGCGCTCCTTTGATTTTAGTGTCTCTTCGACAGATGAGCGGAATGAGTTTGGCAATACATCCCACGACTTCTAAGAAAATGGTTTCTAAGTTGAAAAGTACAGTAAAAGATAAAAATTATTATTTTTAATTTTTTGAACCTTCTGAAGTAATTTATTTTTTGTCTGCCAGGCTGTAGGACTGAATGGAGGTGACAGAGGCTATTGAAAATTGCACGTTGCTGGCGGTGGTGGTGCACGCCTTTAATCCCAGCACTTGGGAGGTAGAGTCAGGCCTGTGAGTTTGAGGCCAGCCTGGTCTACAAGAGCTAGCTCCAGGACAGGCTCCAAAGCCACAGAGAAACCCTGTCTTGAAAAACCGAAAAAAGAAAAAAATAATAAAATTGTGTGTAGTAGGGGCTGAAGAAATGGTTCAGCATTTAAAAGCACATACTGCTCTTCTAAAAGACCCCAGTTTGATTCCCAGCACTCATGTGGGTGGCTCACAAACACCTGTAACTCCAGCTTCAGGGGGATCTGTGTACATATCTACACAGAGATATACATAACGAAAAAAGAAAGAAAATAGCACGCAATGAATCTTTGCCCAGAATCCAGGGAACCCCCCAGAGACAAACAGAACTTATTAACTTATATGCAGTGTCCAGAGATCAGTGAACTGGGGTTAGGAGAAAAATTTATCCATTTCCCATGTGGTCACTGAAAATTACTAGTATTGCCTGGAAACAGAACTGTTTATGTTTTAATCAGGGTTTCTTTTGTTTGTTTGTTTTTCCAGGCAGAATTTCTCTGTGCAGCTCCAGCTATCCTGGAATTCACTCAATAGGCCAGGCTGGCTTTGAATTTAGAGAACCACCTGCCGCAGCCTCTGGTGCTGGAATTAAAGGTGTGTCCCACCATGCTCAGCTTTAATCAAGGTTCCAATTGTTGTGATTAAATACTAACGATTGGCTTAGTTACTTTCATATACTGTGAAGAGAAACCATGACCAAGACAGTTTACAGAAAGAAGTGGATATATAGTTTCAGAGTTTGGGGCTTATAGTTTCAGAGGTGAGTCTATGACCATCATGGCGGGAGGCAGGGCAGGAGGCAGGCAGACATGGTGCTAGAGCAATAGTTGAGAACTTGAATCCTGAGACAACAACCATGAGGCAGAGATAGCCAACAGGGAATGGCGTGACCTTTGGAAACCTTCAAAGTCTGTCTACAGTGACACACCTCCTCTAACAAGGCCTCACCTCCAGCTCCTTCTCAATCAGTTTCATCAGCTAAGGACCAGATACTCAAACACATAAACTTATGGGGACCATTCTCACTCAAACACCACAATTACCAAGGCAACGTCTAAAGGTAAATATTTAATTTGGTTTGTGGTTCCAGGGGGTTGTATCCACTATGGGGTGAGGTGGGTGGGGGAGTAGGGTGAAGGTGTGGCAGCTGAGAACCCATATCTGGAACTACAAATAGGAGGCAAAGACCACACTGAGGATGGCGTGAGTCTTTTGAAACCTTGCAGCCCACCCCCCTCTCCTCCAACAGGGTCACACCTCTTAGTCCTTACCAAGCAGTTGTACCAGCTGGGGACCAAGTATTCAAACATATGAGCCTATGGGGGCCATTCTCATTCAAAGGAGCATAGTTTACAAATATAAGAAATTAACATACACAAATATTAGGTAATAAAATAGAGTTACAGATAAGTAAGGACCAACATTTTAATACTTTTTAATAGTCTTCAAATTGAATAGAAATTTGCTAGGTTGACATCTTTCATAACCAGTGTATAACAGCTTGAATCTTTTTTCTTTTTCTTGAATATTTTACTTATGCTTGTAGTTCTTTTTTTAAGATTTATTTTATTTTATGTGTATGAGTGTTTTGCCTGAGTGTGTGTCCGTGTCTGGTGCCCATGGAGTTCAGAAGATGTTGGATCCCATTGAATTGGAGTTATGGATGGTTGTGAGCCACCATGTGGGTGCTTGCAATTGAAATTGGATCTTCTGCAAGAGCAGGAAGTTCTCTTAGTCACTGAGCCATCTCTTCAGCCCTTGATTGTAGTTCTTTATATATTCTATACACAGGCTTTGGTTTGGTTGATTATAAGGCCCTATGAATTTTGTTATTGTCTACATTTTTAGTTTTTTCACATATCTTTATAGCAACATTGTCCAACACAAATGTAATGCAAACTGTATTTTGATTTTTACTTTTGCTTGTAGTATTTGTTTTAGTTTATCTATACTACATATACTATATATGTGATAGAAAACATATGCCACACATATATATGATAGTATATATAGCATATATATGATAGTACACACACACATATTTGAGACAGGATCTCCTGTTCCTAGAATTACTTTGAACTCAATATGTAACTGAGAATTACATTGACCTCCTGATCCTCCTCCCAAATGCTGGAATTATAGGTATATGCCATTTAGCTGCAGTTTAACCTTAAAAAAAAAAGCTGGTAAATTGCAATGGCTTTGTCAGGTGTCTTAGTGTTTTGATGCTATTGGTGATTTGCGGTTTCATCACATCTGTTGGAAGGTGAAAACACAAATCTTTGTGAAGAGCCTGTCTGGTAAGACCATCATTGTCTTAGAGGTAGCCCTTCGACATTATCAAGACCATGATGGCTTGTTGGGTGGGGTGGCATGTGCCTCAACCACAGCTCTCAGGAGCCTATTTGAGTTCCATGCCAGCCAGTGCTCTACAGGGAGAGTTTTGAAAACAATGTGAAGGCAAAGGTCCAAGAGCCAGGAGAAAGAGAGCAGCAGAGGCTCATCTCTACAGGCAAGCAGCTGGAAGATAGTCATATTCTTTCTGGCTACAACATCTAGGAAGCTGACTCCAACTTGTCCTCCCCCTGAGGGATGGCTAGTACTTCATTAGTCTGCACTCCCTGTGGGCATCTACTCTATAATATAGTCATTTTCCCTGACTTAAGTTTAGAAATTATGTATTTCAGTAATAGCTGAACCTCTGTTATAGAGAGAATAATATAGAGAGTCAGCGTAAGAGGACTGACTGCTCTTCCAGTGGTTCTGAGTTCAATTTCCAGCAAACAAATGGTGGTTCACAACCATCCATAACGAGATCTGGTGCCCTCTTCTGGTGTGCAGACATACATGCAGGCAGAACACGATAATAAATAAACCTAAAAGAAGTTAATAAAGGTTTTATTGCATAGTGAACATAAAAAAGAAAAAGATGCCGGGCGGTGGTGGCGCATGCCTTTAATCCCAGCACTCAGGAGGCAGAGGCAGGCAGATCTCTGTGAGTTCGAGACCAGCCTGGTCTACAGAGCTAGTTCCAGGACAGGCTCCAAAGCCACAGAGAAACCCTGTCTCGAAAAACCAAAAAAAAAAAAAAAAAAAAAAAAAAAAAAAGATAAATTAGTCAGGTGGTTGTGCCTTTAACCCCAGCACTCAGGAGGCAGAGGCAGTCAAATCTCCGAGTTCAAAGATCCAGGCCTACACAGAAAAATCCTGTTTTGAAAAACAAACAGAATCTTATCAATATATCTACTTAGTTAAATATATATATGTAAAATTTAACATTTATACTCAAAAGTTGAAAGCCCCAGGTGATAGTCTACATTCTTTCTTATATAGCACATCTTCAGTATTTGGTAGCTTGCTGTTACAGCACATCCGGTTTTAGACTAACTACTTTGCAAGTCTTTAAGGGTCACACGTGGCTGGCAGCATTAGAGAGCATAGAAAATCTACATTCAGATTACTTCATTATGTACACATGAATGATATTGTTCCTTTTCCTTTATGCCTGCCTACCAGGCTGACTGTTTCCATACAGACAGCTGCAGAGACTGTTCACCTCCACCTCCACCCTTTCTACAGTAAGGAGTCATTGCAGGTTTTACTTTCAATACTGTCCTTAGTGCTTTAGTATGGAAGGGATGCTACGCAGCCAACATTTCCAAGGACTTGCCGTACCCAGAACGCTATGAAAATGCTTTATACATATCAGCTCATGATCTCAAGTTAATTCACAGTATTCTTAAGATTTACTTTTATGACTGATGTTTTTTATTTTTTTCAAAGGTTTATTTATTTGTTATGTACACAGTGTACTGTGTGTATGTATGCCTGCATGCCAGAAGAGGGCACCAGATCTCATTATGGATGGTTGTGAGCCACCATGTGGTTGGTGGCTGGGAATTGAACTCAGAAGAGCAACCAGTGCTCTTAACTACTGAGCCATCTCTCCAGCCCCATTTCTGATGTTTTATAAATGGGGAAGCTGAGGTTTACGTGGTTGTGGAGTTTGCCTAAAGTCGTACAGTTGTAGGGCCTACAGTTCAGTGAAGACTCCCTGATTCAAGATCCATGATCTTTGATTTTCGACTTGGTAAGCACAGTATATATGTGGAAAAATGCATAAGCAATGAACATATAATTGTCTGTCAAATTATAAAGCCTACAAGAGCAACACCAAGACATAGATGGTGTGTAGAATTCTAGCCCACCTCTTACCAACCTTAGTTCCCCTTGTATAGGGATTCTGTAGGTCATGTTTGTCACACTCTATGGTAACCAGTTCCTGAGTTTTTGTTAAAAAAAACTTTTAAAAATTCAGATTTATTTATTATTGTGTGAGTATGGTGTGTGTGTGTGAATGTAGTCATGAGTGTCATAGAACATGAGTGGAGGTCAGAGGGCAACTTTCAGGAACTAGTTCTCTCCTTCCACAGTGGGCTCTGAGGATTGAAGTCCCCTCAGCAGGCCTGTGCATGTTTTCTGGTTGGCACATGCCCTGGCCTTTGAGTTTCCTTTTGTTTTATCTCTTTGTCTCTCTTTTTTTTAAGATTTATTGATTGTGTACACAGTGTTCTGCCTGCATGTATGCCTGCATGACAGAAGAGGGCACCAGATCTCATTACAGATGGCTGTGAGCCACCATGTGGTTGCTGGGAATTGAACTCAGGACCTCTGGATGAGCAGCCAGTGCTCTTAACCACTGAGCCATCTCTCAGGCACCTGTCTTATCTCTTACATGTGCATTTCTCTCTATTTTTCTCCATAGTTTTTTCTAAACATTTATTTACTTATTTAGTATGGATGTGGGTGTGTGTGAGGATGTGGTTTTGGATGCGCTGCAGCAGGTGTGTGAAGGCCAGAGGAGGACATCTTGTGGGGGTCTATTCTCTCCTTACACCATGAGGGACTGAACTGAGATTGGCAGGCTTGCAGGCTTGGAGGCAAATACCTTTTTCCCTTGAGCCATCTTTTTAACCCCAAATGGCTCGTTTTTCTAACACAATGCATTTAGGTTCATTTGTATTGTTGCCTGCAGTTTGTTCCCCAACTTGCTGCATTTTAGTCCCTTGCAGTGAAATGCGAGAAACCCCTTATGCACTTGTCAACACTTAAAATTGCCAGCCGTTTGGTTTTAGCTGTTGTAGGGTTTTTTTTAAAAATATTTTTATGGTTTATTAACTTTATTTTATGTGCATTGGTGTGAAGGTGTCAGATCCCTACAATTGGATCTTCAGACAGTTGTGAGCTGCCATGTGGGTGCTGGGAATTGAACCTGGGTCCTCTGGAAGAGCAGTCAGTGCTCTTAACCACTGAGCCATCTCTCCAGCCCCGCTGTTGTAGGGTTTTCTTACCATGGTTTGACTTTTCCCATTTTCGCATGTGGTTGACCCCCTTGGTTATTTGGATTTTTTCCTTAGTTAGGGGCCTAGCTGAATGAATCCCCCTTTCCTTCTCCTCCCCTCTTCCTCTTCTCCTGTGGTGTTGATGATCAGACTATTTATTTATTTATTTTATTATTTTTTTGATGATCAGACTATTTAATTCTCACATTTGCTAGCATTCTACCACTGAGCTCTTTTTCTGCCCTCGAATCTTTTTCTTGTGATTAAAACTCTTTATATAGTCTGAATGCAAGGCCTTTCCTGGTTATACATATTGCAGAGGTCTTAACTCCACTCTAAGGCTTGCCTTTTGTCTGCTGCTGTTGAAACTATCTTTCCCAGGCTGGCTTTGATCTCCAGACCCTCTGGTTTTGTTTTGTTTTTGTGGTGTGTGTGTGTGTGTGTGTGTGTGTGTGTGTGTGTGTGTATGTGAGAGAGAGAGAGAGAGACAGAGAGAGATTTTATGAACGTGGGATTTTTGCCTGCCTGTACATCAATGTACTACCTGCACTCCTTGTGAGGCCGGAAGAGGATAGTCCGATATCTGGAACTGGGGTTACAGATGGCTGTGAGCCACCACGTGGGCACTGGGAGCTGAACCTGAGTGCTTTGCAAGAACAAGTGCTCTTAACCACTAAGCCATCTTTCTAGTCCTATATTTGACTTTTAATGTGGGCTATTTATGTGTGTTGGGCATTTAATCTAGGGCCATATGCTTCTAGGCAAGTGTTCTACCACTGAGCTGCATCCCCAAACCTGAAAATCCTTGATAAAAAAATGTAATAACTTTGTTGAACTCTTCTTCATTGTAATATTTTGTCTACAAATTGGCTTGTATTTGCAGTGTGCATACATAATTATACCATATGTGAAAAGAATATCTTAAAAATACTTTATTTGTATTTATGAAATTGTGTGTGAGTGTGCTGGTCTGCAGAGGCCAGAACAGGGTGGGAGTCCCTGGAACTGGAGTTCCAGGAGGTTAGGAACCTCTTGATGTGGGAGCTGGGAGTCCAACTCTGGCATTTTGGTTCTCAGCAAACTGAACCGCTGAGCCAGGTCTTAAGTAACCTTCAGAAAAGGATACTTTGTTTCTACTAATCTTTAGTCCTTTTATTTTTCTTACCCTTCTGCACTGTGTAAGGACCTTCAGGAACAACAATGGGCACACTTGCACTCTGTACCAGTAGGATGTCCAGCGTCAGCCAACAGCATCTGGAGGGTTGGTTTTCTGGTGGAAGGTCGGTAGTAGGACGCTGAGACTCCAGTTCCAGATCAGGACGCTGCGTCTTTTCTAGTCTGCGGCGCCTCTTGGTTGCTAAGCAACGGCGTACCCGCAGCCCCTGGGCTAAGAGCACGTGCTGCTTCTCCATAAGCCCCGACTACATCTCCCACAATGCCGTGCGTAGCGGGCCCTGCCCGGGGAGTTGATGGGGGGGAAGGGCGGCCGGGAGGCGGAGCGGAAACGGGGAGCAGAGTCTCCGGGCGCCGAGCGCTCTCAGTCCTACCTCCGTCCCGGCCCGGAGGCTGTTGCGGCGCCGCTAATACCCGCGGCGGGCTGCGACTATAGCTCCAGCTCGCGAGTCCCGCCGAGGGCGGCCCGCGTGATTGACAGGAAGCCTGCGGGCCAGGTAACGCGGAGGGGAGGCGGGAGGCGGTGTCCTCGCGGCCCGGGCTTTGCTGCCGTGACAGCCGAGACTCCCGGGCCGGGCTCGGCGGCTCTCCGCGGGGATGTGCAGCCGCCACGGCCGCGCTCACTTCGGCTCGGTTCTTGACAGCTCAGTTCTCCCGTTGGGAGAAGGATCATGAAATGCCTTTTAAATCTGCCAAACTCTTCTCCTGGAGGCTGGTGGGGGCGAACTTCATTTGCTGTCTGGTGCGGGCGGTGGTGGTTGAGTGGTCGGGCTACCGGGATTCGAACCCTTGGTGCTGCTTCCATCAGGCTAATGAAAGGCTCTAAGCCCGATTTGTTTCATTCAGTAGGTGGAGATAACACATAGTTTTAAGTTGTTAGATTTGTGAATAATAAACTACAACACCACGAGCTCTTCGTTTAATGAAAAGATGTTTTGAATGCGATACAAAGTAGAGTGCACTTGTGTATGTGTTCTTTTGTTCAATCATTATTACTCAAAGTTGTGTGTTGACTTTATGTTTTACTCACCTTACATGCAAACAATTCCTTAAGACAGCGGTTCTCAATCAGGGGGTCGAAGGACCCTTCACAGGGGTTGCCCAGGATCATCTTCATATCAGATATTTACATTATGATTCATAACAGTAGCAAAATTACAGTTATGAAGTAGCAACGAAAATAATGTTATGGTTGAGGGTCGCCACAACATGAGGGACTGTATTAAAGGGTCAGGGTCACATCATTAGGAAGGTTAAGAACCACTGTGTTAAAAAATGCTGGCTTCTTAATTTCCGCCCTTTTAAGATGGCTGAGAATGGTCTAAGGAAATTGATGACTCTGCTTTCCTCGGGATCAGCTCTGGAGATACATTACAAGGACTCACTCACCTTCCCCCACTCCCCCAGCCTTATCCTGTGGGAAACCCTAAAGAGGGGATTAAAGGCTTTTAATCAGTCAGCACCCAAGCCCTTTGCAGCTTGCCCCTGTGTCAACTTTCTGTACTGTTTCTCACTGGTTCACAGTCTTTACGCCACTTAGGATTTCTGCTTCCAAGTTTTTGTCCTCGAGAATGTCCACATTGAATGACTGCAGTAAATCTGATGGGGAACCACTTCAACGTGCTCGCGTTGGTGCCCATGATGTCAGCTGTTTTTGCGCTGCTTTCTCAATCTTACTGACATTGGTGGTAGCTTTTCAAGGAAATCTTTATATATTTCCTTTTCATTTAAGATGTTTGCTCTGTGTGGACTGTTTGGCGTGGAGACATGTTTGTGCAGTATGTGAAATAACTGAGTATTGTTTTGGATGGACAATTGTGGTGGGGCAGTGGAGTTGGTGGGCCAGATGGATTGACTGCGTAATGTCTTTAGGTAAAAGGAAGACTTCTAATGGGTATTAGAAGAGTGACACGGTTAATGATGGGGAGTTGTGGAAGAAGGCATAGGCACGTAAACATTCCTGATAGCCTTAACGTGCGTGGCAGAAACTCATTTTGAAGAAAATGTTTCTGCGGTGTTGATGAGTGTAGTGGAGGACAGTAATGACTACAGAGAAATGGAGTCCTTGGTTCCTGTCCTGCAGCTGCCACTGTCTCTATGACCTTAGCTCTGCTCTCCTCCAGTTCCTTTTGCTTATCTAAAACAGTGACTTGATCGATCCCGGCGACTCTCGTGTCTTAGACTTTCCATGCTAAGGATTTTGAGACATCCATTTTAATGTAGGGGAAGAAGATAGAAACACCTTTACTCATTTATTTGCGTCCTTGTTCCCTGCCCTCCAGGTTATGTAGTTCTCTCCGTCATGATAGAAAGGGACTCTTGAAAGAGCTATACTGCTGCAGGAACCACGATCCCTGCTGACCAGTGCCCCAAGCTCTTTCTGTACTGATGTCCCATCATCCCTCCTTTTGCTGGTGGCCCTGCTCTTGTGCATAACGTTTCGTCTTACTTTTCTAACCTGTTTTCAGTTTTACTCTTCATGAATTCCTCAACTTCAGCTGTTCTTTTCTCTCTGGCCTCTTCTTGTAGAAGGCCTCTGGCAAGGGTGCCCCTTGCTAGTCTAGTTAGCTGTGGAAAGGGGTGTAGGGCCGCCATGTAGTACAAGTTATGACTGACTAAGGCTGTGAGCAGCTCGGACTGTGAGTGAAATGTCTGATGCTGCATAATGTATTTTAGATTAAACACTCAAGACTCACTGCAGGACAGTCATGAAGTGCTGTCTTTCTGCTACAGTGCTTCTGGCTTTTATCTCTGCCTCACTTTACCCCCCACCTCTTTTTGAGTTTATCTATCTATCTATCTATCTATCTATCTATCTATCTATCTATCTAGGGTCTCACCGTGTAGCTTTGGCTGGGCTGGAACTCACTGTGTAGACCAAACTGGTCTCGAATGTACAGAGATCCACCTGCCTCTGCCTCCCTAGTGCTGGGATTAAAGGCATGAGCAATCATGTGGAGTACTTTAAGGTACTTTATTCCTTTTTTAAAAATTCCATTTGTTTCTCTTGTGAGGAGGGGTTACTCTGTGTAGCCCTGACTGTATTGGAATTCACTCTGTAGACCAGGCTGGCCTCGAACTCATAGAAATCCGCCTGCCTCTGTCTCCTGAGTGCTGGGATTAAAGCTACCACCGGCTGGCCTATTTTTGTAACTTACACTGCTTCTCTTTTTCCTCCCTTCCCAAAAATGCCATCCAAAAATGATATCTGTGTGTTACCTCAGCAGGAACTCTGTGTAGCTTTCTTCAAGGCGGTACATTTTGTATTTTTAATCTTTATTTCTTGGCAGTGTGGATTGAACCCAGTAGCTACATATCCCCAGGCCTAAGACATCTTCAAGTTTAGATAGAGTGGGTAGCTGTCGCCTATGTTAATTTTTTTCAGCAGATATTTGCTTCAGGCAGTGTTGTGTCCAGGAAATATTTTAGGACCCTGTTCCCAGAAACTCCCTTCCAGGGCCAAGTCCGGTGTGTGTGTCTGTGTGTAGGGCTTAGTTCTGTATGCTGTCTTGGAGAGTGCTGTGTGCACCTCTGAGCACTGGTGAGCACACCATGTCCTGGTTTTTTTTTTTTTTTGTTTTTTTTTTTTTTGTTTTTTTGAGACAGGGTTTCTCTTTAGCTTTGGAGCCTGTCCTGGAACTAGCTTTTGTAGACCAGGCTGGCCTGAAACTCTATTAACTTTTACTAGATTTGCTGTTTAATTTATTTCCATTTTTTTGTTTTTTTAAATATTTTTTATGGTTTATTTAACTTTTATTTTATGTGCATTGGTGTGAGGGTGTCAGATCCCCTGCAACTGGATCTTCAGACAGTTGTGAGCTGCCATGTGGGTGCTGGGAAATGAACCCGGGTCCTCTGGAAGAGCAGTCAGTGCTCTTAACCACTGAGCCATCTCTAGCCCCACCCACCATGTCCTTTTTATAACGCACGTGTGCCTCTGGCTGTGGAGTCCTTTGGAGACTAATGGGCAGGAGCGATTCTTAGAGCACCTGAGGCTGAGTGAGAGCTGCTGCTGCTGGGTAATATTCATAACAGCACAAAACGGAGCACTGGAGGAAGGCAAAATGGGATTCGAATAGAGATTTAAGGTAGGATTAGCCATCTGTTAATGTTTTTAGTGTTGCTATTACAGTGTTTGCATAAAAATACATGGAAATACTTCACAGAAGGCAGTTTGAAATGTTCTGTTTTTTAAAAAATAGCTTTTAAAACTACAACTCAGCAAGAAATCTTTAGATTTCATAGATTTATAACTGCGTGCATGTCTGTATGTAAAAACACATATCCCGAGAAAGTCTGTAGTGTATACAGTTTGCTCTGATGATTTCTGTTTTGTTTTCCAAAACATTGCTAGTTGCGAATAATCGTTATGTTCCCTGCTTTTGAAAGGCAGTGGGGCCCTGAGTTGAGAGTTTGGCTGTCTCGGTTTCCACTGTTCCTTTGATGTCGTTGGATGGTTCTTGCTCCCTTGCTTCTCTCCTTACTTTCTTTTTATAATTCTAGTTTAAATATTTCATGATTTATTGTCTTTCTTTTTTTTCCTAGTAATAATGCTGGCCTAACGTGTTTATCTTTTGATTTTGGACTATGTAGAAACCACTAAAATGTTGCTTAGCTCTTTGGCTTTTTGCATGGCGTATACTGTTTGGTAAGATGGTAAGAGGTGTCAGAGAGCTCTGAACAGCACTTCCTTTTTTTTTTTTTTTTTTGGTTTTTCGAGACAGGGTTTCTCTGTTTAACAGTTTTAGCTGTTCTGGAACTAGCTCCTGTAAACCAGGCTGGCCTCAAATTCACAGGGATCCACCTGCCTCTGCCTCCCCAGTGCTGGGATTAAAGGATTAAAAGTGAGCAATAGTTTCATTTAAAACAGTGATTCTCAATGTGTGGGTTGTGACCCCAAGAGGGGTCAAATATCAGATATTTACATTAGAATGCATAACAGCAGCAAAATTGCAATTATGAAGTAGCAATGAAATACTTTATGGTTGGGGTCACCACAACCTGAGGAAGAGTCCCAATACTGGGAAAGTTGAAAACTACTGCCTTTTTTTTTTTTTTTTAAGATAGCCTCGCACTGTGTAGCCCTGGGCCTTGAACTCAGACTTTTTTGTTTCTGTGTCCTGCACACTGAACTATATAGGCATGCACCACTACACCCCGCTTCCTGTAAAGATTTTGTAAGTTGTTGTGGGGATATTAAAACCTGTAGCAAATTTAGAAAACACTTCTGCCAGTATTTGCTGTTTGACTGTTGTACTCCTTATGTAATGCTTTAGAATTCGACACATTGTGCTTAAAATATTTAGTAACAATTTTCTGTTAACTTTCTGGAATTGGTATAGACTTAGTCTGCATCTGGCTGTTCTTACCCTCTTCTATTAGAAGACACAAAGCAGGATATTTTGTGTGTGTTTGTAAAGACCGTCATATCAGATCATTACTGAAGGGACTCTAGCTCACTGGCGCATGTGGCTCTGGCAGGCCTTGCCCTTCTCCCCCAGTCCATTAGACCACATTTCTAAAGCCACCAAGGTCTGTTCCCTTATTTGGCCACTTCCTCCTTCTGAGGCTGACTACCAAGGCCCACCTATCAAAGTATTGAAGTCCAGCAATCAAAAGCCCCCTATGGATAACTTAACATGTCCAATTACAATTAAACTCCTCATCCTAACGTGGGGTTTCCCATTTTACCTTTATAAACTGCCATTTTCCTATGGGCCACATCTGTCTCCTCCCTATCCTCTGTCCCGTGTTCCCTCCCCTTCTCCCTCTTCCTTATCTCCTGTCTTTGTCCCTTATCCCTGTCCTCTGGGGTAAATAAATCTTTGTGCTGAGGACTTGGTTTTGGGGTTTCCTGAGCCAACTCTGAGGTTCCTTACAGTTATAGACCCTGTATGTTACCACGTTGCCTGACAAGTTCTTAAGAAAGGGTTAACAGGGACTTTGGGGTTTCCTGCTATCTGTGAGGGGAAAATGTCTTTTTTCTATCAAAGGTAGACAGCCGACCGAAGGCCCGAATTCCGCACATCTCCCATGCTTCTCCTCACTCTTCCACCTTGTAAAACTATGCAGATCTTTTCCTTTCCCCACATTTGTTTATACAAAACCAGCCCGCCTTCCCTCCAGAAAAGGAGTGACACACCCCTCCTTTCCCTCATTTTCTTTGCATGGTTCTTTTAAAACTTGTCAGTTGGGAATGACTGAGATCAGACCCCAGCCAATCTGGACGAGAAGCAGTCCCCACCAGTGTTAATAAAAATGTGCTTGCTGGCCTGGTTTGGGGTCTTAGTGTATCTTTTTGCAGGAGGGAATGGCTTTGCCAAACCGCTTTCCTTTTGTTCCTGTGTTTACTGTGGGATATGGATAGTCTTTGTTTCTACCTCACTCCCTTTGTCTTCTCCAAACCTGACCAGGCTTTTCTGTACTTTTTCCTTACTAGGGTTTGTGGGCCCTCTCCTGCTTACTTGCTTACTTTTTTTTTTTTTTTTTTTTTTGGTTTTTCAAGACAGGGTTTCTCTGTGGCTTTGGAGCCTGTCCTGGAACAAGCTCTGTAGATCAGGCTGGCCTTGAACTCACAGAGATCCTCCTGCCTCTGCCTCCCGAGTGCTGGGATTAAAGGTGTGCGCCACCACCACCTGGCTTTTTTTTTTTTTTAAAGATTTATGTGTGTTTGTGTGTGTGTGTGTATGTGTGTCCCCATGTATCCATCCACCCATGTCCATGGTGGCCAGAAGAGGGCTTCAGAGTCCCTGGAGCTATTAATTATAGGTAGTGAGCCAACCCACGATGGATGCTGGGAACTGAACTTCTGTCCTCAGAAAGCAGCAAGTGCCATCTCCGGCCCTGCTATTTGCTTGTGTTGAGAGTAAGAAGAAGCAGTTTTCTTCTGCCTCCAAAATTCTGGTCAGGAGCAAATGTTAACGGTTTCCGTTGGCAGGAAATTAGGACCAGGCTTTGTGCTTTGGCAGATTAGTTGCTACCTCCTGAGAGGGATCACCTTAACCCGCACCTCATATAGACTTCCGCAGATACAGCCTGCTTCCATTTATTCAGTGTAGAGCCGTATAATATGATGTTAACTTGTTTCTGAGTTACTCATTAATTGTGCCACTTCTGCTAAGGCAGTGGCTCTCAACCTTCTTAATGCTGCAACCCTTTCCTACAGTTAGTTCTTCACGTTGTGGTGGCCCCCATCATAAAATTATTTTCACTACCACTTCATAACTGTAATTTGCTACTGTTATGAATTGTGATGTGAATATCAGTATTTTCCAATGGTCCTAGGTAACCCCTGTTAAAGAGTTGTTCAGCCCCCCAAATGGGTCGTGGCCCACAAGTTGAGAACTGCTGTTCTAAGGCATAATTATCAGGAAAACAGGAATCCTGTTTTCACCTTTCACATTGCCAACTCACGACACATAGTAGGCACTTTAGTAGATAATGTGAACGAATGGATGAATAAACCACGCTCATTCATACATTAAATGAAACAGCACGTAATAATAATAATAATATTAATAAAATTCTTCCCATTTTTCTGGAAATAGTTGATATGTTTGCTGTTCTTGTTGAAGGGATCTACTTCTTTGTTTCACTTCATGTTTCTTTTACTCTGAGTGTATGGGAGAAGGTGTCAGATTTTTACCTGTGTAGCTGTCTGCCTTGTTCTCTTGTGATGCACGTTTACACCGAACTGGAAGCTTGCAGCTTATGGTTATGCTGGGTGGCTAGCAAGCTCTCAGGATTGGCCTGCCACTGATCCCCACCCCATGCTGTGGTTACTTGCAAAGCAATGCCTGGAATTTTTACATAGATAGTAGGGATTTGAACTTGGGTCCTCAGGCTTGCCGAGCACTGCTTTTGCTGAGCCATTTCTGTAGCCCCTGTTCTAGGTGTGTGTGTGTGTAAAAAAAAACCCTATGTTAGAAATTAAGATATAAAGTTAAGTTTTTCTTTGTGTGTGCATGTGTGCATTCATGTATGTGCAGGGACTCGGGTAGGGAGGCCAGAGGACAGCTTTGGGTATCATTCCTCAGGAGCCATCTATCTTGGTTTGGAGACAGGTTCTCTCTCTAGTCTGGAACGCTACGCCTGTGCTCCACTTGCTGGCCAGCAAGCATCTGCTTGTCTTTGCCTCCCTGGTACTGGGATTACAAACATGCCACAATCACATTTAGCTCCCCCACCCCAGGTGTGGATATAACTTGTATTTATTTAAGTGAAAGATTGTGTGTGTGTGAGAATGTGGTATGCGTGAGAGTGTGGTGTGTGTGTGTGAGTATGGTGCGTGTGTGGTGTATGTGTGCTGTGTGTGTGTATGTGTGCTGTGTTTGTGTGTGAGTCTGGTGTGTGTATGTGAATATGGTGTGTGTGTGGTCAGCTTTTTCAGGCAATTTCTGGGGATCAAACCCAGGACTTGATGCTTATAAGGCAAGTGCTTTACCAGCCTTGATCTTTATTCTTAGATCCTTCTTATAGTAATTTTGTAATGCTTTGATTTATGTAAGTAAAATGTATTTGGAACATAATGGTTCAATAGTAAAAAGAATAGTCCAATAAGAAAATGGTCAACCTCTGGGTCATTTCCCTAATGCCCTTATAGTATTTTTTTACTTTTTTTATTTTTTGGTTTTTCAAGACATGGTTTCTCTGTAGCTTTGGAGCCTGTCCTGGAACTAGCTCTTGTAGTCCAGGCTGGCCTCGAACTCACAGAGATCTGCCTGCCTCTGCCTCCCGAGTGCTGGGATTAAAGGCAAATTAAAAAAAAAAAAGACAAAGACTATGGTGGTAGCCCAGAACTCCTTAGTGACTTGTTGGCCTGTCAGATTTCTAGGTAGTGACTCTTCTCTCATCTACATGACTTCCCAAGTGCTGGGCCAGTATTTGAAACATAAAGAAAGATGGGGTGTTTAAAGTACAGGTTCTGCTGTCATTTTAAGCTTTGTACTTTATACAGAAAAACACATTGAATCCTCTTTTTTTTTCTAGTTGAGGCCAATAATTACTTCTTCTATAACCCCTGAAAGTATGTAAGTCAATTACGATTAGTTGCTGAAAGTTCCAGCTCCTTGTCTGTCCGGCTTCCCGTACAAAAGCACAGCTGTAAGTCCCAGCGAACAGGGACTTGTGTTTATCCTGACACTGGAGGGGTTCAGCCGAGCTGGCTTTTCCCCTTTATGCTTGCCCAGTCAAAAGGTGGGCTTGGTCATCCTGGTAGTAACAACTTGTGTTGTTTACTGGGGTAAAGGTTTTCTACCTCCCACGCCCAGGTCCAAGCAGGGGGTTCCAGTGTCACACCAAGTGATTTATAAGTTGTAAGTGTCGCAGCCTCCTGCAGCTCCCACTGCAGCTTCCCTTTATGAAGGGTCTGGCGTTTTGGGCAGCGTTCTCCTGTCTTTGCTGTACACTGAGCACTAACCCCAGTGTTCTTTCAAAGATATTGCTAGCAGCAGGCGTGGTAGCACGCTTCTGTAATCCCAACACTTGTAAAGGCTGAGGCGAGATGACAGAGGCCAGCCTGAGGTGCATATTTTAACGTTTGTCTCAAAGCAATGACAACTGTAAACACTGCTGCTGGCTGGGACCATCTCCACCATGTAGGGAGGCTCACCAGCACATCATGAAAAAGCAAAACGAAAGCAAAGATGAGGCTTGGTTTCCATCTGCATTCTCATTTATTTGGTATGGGGTGTGATTTGGTACTGGGATTATAAAAAAATCTGGCCAGGTGATTTTATGTAAAACATTACCTGAGAAAGACCTAAGGCAGATGCGTACCTTTAAAAACCTTAGTTTCTTCTGCCTGTGTTGCTTGGACTTGCTTGTGAGATTCTCACACTAGTTCTCAGGATCGGGGAGCTTCAGGGAATCCTCTTGGACTTAGGGACTTTTTTTTTTAATTTATTTTATTATTATCATTATTTTAATGTTCATTGGTGTGAGGGTCAGATGCCCTGGAACTGGATTTACAGACAGTTGTGAGTTGCCATGTGGGTGCTGGAATTTGAACTCAGGACCTCTGGAAGAGCAGTCAGTGCTCTTCCCCACGACTTAGGGACTTTTCAGCCCTTTGTCAGGTACAAGCTGGCTCCTGAACATCTTTTTAACTTGGGAAAATTCTAGAGTTCTTTCTTCCATCTATTGTCCATTTGATCTCCTTTCAGAATCTTCTGGTGTAGAGTGGGATCAGGGCTCCCAGACTCTCAAACCTTTGTTATTCTCAAGACAACCCTTTTTATTTGACAGTTCTCCCAGTGTGTATTAGCCTTGAAGCAGTGGGTTTCCCTGACGTTTTCGTACACGAATAGAGTGAATGCCCTGTCATCGTGTTCGCTCCATCCCTTACACTCTCTTTGCCCTCCCTCTTTTTTTCTTTTATACTCCAAATTGTCCCCCTTCCATTTCTTTCTTTTAAAGTTAGCCGACACCTATAAGAGAAAACATGACACTTGGTGAGACTAGCCTGTCCACTTATTGGTGATCTCCAGTTCCGGTCACCTTCCTGTAAGCTTGTTTTTCATTATGCTGAGTAAAACCTATTGTGTGTATATATACCACATTGACCAAAACCTTTTCATAACAAATGTCTTATTACCATGAGCATTCGTGAAGCAGACACTCCCAAAATGCAGATCATAGATTCCTTATCTTGTTTATGTTTGTCCAAGGCCCCGACTCCCTGCAGAGGTGGGCATTTTGTGAGGTGGGCGTTTTATTCAGTGGAGAAGGCTGAGTATTGTTAACAGTAGAAGAACTCCTAGTCAAGAAAAGGGGATCTGGCCCAGGTGGAGACCTAGCATTCCAGCTGGGCATGGGCAAGGCTTGACCTAAGAACTACCGCAGTGGGCATGCTAATGAGGTTGGTGTAATAACTGGTCCTACAGTGTGCCGCTGTGCCTCTCCTTCCCCGGCCCTGTGCTGCGGCATCAGGAGCCTGCTGGCGGTTCAGAATTAGTCAGGAAAGTGTCACTTCTCTTTCTAGTTTCCTTTTTCTAAACATGCCTTGTTTAGAAATGCCTTGAATTGCCCTGATAGTTTGTGCCCTGGGGCTTTTCTGGCTTTCCCGCTCTCTTGCTCTCTCTCTCTCTCTCTTTTTTTTTTTTAAGTTTTTCAAGACAGGGTTTCTTCTCTGTAGCTTTGGAGCCTGTCCTGGAACTCGGCTCTGTAGATCAGGTTGGCCTTGACCTCACAGAGATCCGCCTGCCTCTGCCTTCAGGGTGCTGGGATTAAAGGTGTGTGTCATCACTGCCCGACTCTGGGCCTGTTCTTAAGATTTTTTTATTAATAAGATTAAGAACCCCGCCAGGCAGTGGCGATACACACCTTTAATCCCAGCACTTGGGAGGCAGAGGCAGGTGGATCTCTGAGTTCAAGACCAACCTGGTTTACAGAGTGAGTTTCAGGACAGCCAGGGGGGTACACAGAGAAACCCTGTCTTGAAAAACAGACAAACCAAAAGCCAAACCAAACAAAAGGACCCCAAGAGGAGACCTGGATTCCCCCCATATTAGTATCAGAGACACACTCTGTTTGGAAGTTCTTGCCTTTATGAAGGTCTCTTTTCTGACTGGTGGTGTAATCAGAGCTTATGTAGGTCAGAGTCCAGTGTCTTACACTGCGTGATTATCTTATCTGGGATCGAGTAATTCATTGAGATTTGTTTTTCAGTTGGGCAACAGTAAAAGATTCTCAAATGTGCAGCAGTCAGAAGTGAATTCAAAACTGAATGTGCAGTGAACCCAAGGTGTTTGTGGCAGTGCTCGCCCATGCTGCGTTGTGTAGCCTTGGTTCTGACCACATAGCATGCCACTCTGCAGTGTGCATGCCCTTATGCTGTTTTAAACACACTGCTCGTAGTTCAAGACTATTGCATGTCACAATCAATTGCAGCGTTTCCACTATGCACACAGCTTTTCTGCCTATACGGTTTACTTCGGAAAACAAAGGCCTTCCCACTTTCCTGCGTGTCAAGTTAGTATGCATCTGGATTGCTTTCTCTCCCGCTTCCTTCCTCTTTCTTAGCTGTCATTTAAGTCGTCATCTGCTAAAAATGGCTGGCTGTGTTCTCCGCTCTCCAGTGCTGTCACTTTGCTTGCAGCCACGCCCAGGTTTGAACTACTTGACCGATTCAGGAGAGTCCAGGCGCTCTTTTCGTGGTGCTGAGACACACAGTGTCCTCTGCAGCTTGTGTTTGCAGACACAGAAGAGCCAGTATCCATAATATGTGAGGCAGATGGATCTGTGTGGATTTGAGGTCAGCCTGATGCACATAGTGAGTTCCAGGACAGCCAGGGCTACACAATGAGAGCTTGTCTCAAGTAAAACAAAAAATTGAAAGCATCTATGCTAGAAAGCAAATTTCTTGGGTAGAACTCTAGAGTATTCCTCGTACCTAACTCAATATGTGCTATTTATTGCTCCATGGGCTTGGTTTTTTGTCTTGTTTTTGTCCTGCCGTGTAGCTGAGACTGACCTGACACTGTGGGGCAGCCTGGAGCTGGCTGTGCCGTCTCTTCCTCATGCACTGAATTGCTGGTGTGTGCCTCTGCGGCTGGCTTGGTACCTTTACGTTATTGTGCTGTGTGAACCTTTAGTCGTGGTCGCAAAATAGGTTACATTTAGTTTGTCATTTTCTAGTAAATGGATTAAAATTGAGCTTATTTGTTCTCATTGCAGAAATGCAAGCCTAAGGATCATTTTCAGTAAACCATGAGGGAGTCATGGGGAACACACTATAGATTTTTACTTCAATTATTTTTTCCCCCTCTGGGTACTGAAACAGGAGCTTTTTTTCCCTGGGTGCTTCGGTGGTCTATAAACATTATTTTTAAATTTTAGATCTTTCCAAACTTCATGGTTAGTTTTACCTTTTCTTTCACTTGCATACTTTCCATGTTATGTTGGGTGCTCTGTATGGTTAATGCATTCTCATTATGACTACCTTCCAGTGGCAGATCCGAATGTCGGCACATGCTTTATTATGGAAATTCTTGTTAGAGAGGCATTTTGATTTTCTGTATTTGCTTTTCATCATTTCTAACTTTTATTTTGACATCCCTGTTTTTGTTTACTTTAGGAATTACCTCTGTGGCTGTGTTTGAACAGACAGACTTTGGAAACCTTGTATTGTCTGTGAACCTTATCAATGACTTTAGTAACAGAGTAGAAGTTGTTCAACATTTATGAGTAAGGTGGCATTTTTTCAGATATTCTCAGTGAATTTGTGTTTATTTCTAGTTTAATTTTGAAAATGTACGTAAATGGAACTGATAGGTGATCAGGAAGCTTGTTATGTGGCAGAGAAAGTTGTCAGGGAAGATGACTTAATAACAAATCAAAACTCTAGAACTTTCATTGTCTTCCCCGATCCAGGTGACAATGGCCCCTTTGTTCTTCATTTACAGGTCTGGATGGATGCAGAGCACTAGAGAGCTTTTCCTTTCTTCTCAAGATTGCTTCCAGTTACTGCTTCTCAATCAAATCTGCTTGCTTCATCAGAAATGATTTTTACAATCTCAAGAAAAAATATGTCCCAGAAGCTGAGCTTCCTGTTGCTGGTGTTCGGACTCATCTGGGGTCTGATGTTGCTTCACTATACTTTTCAACAGCCGCGACATCAGAGCAGCGTCAAGTTACGGGAGCAAATCCTAGACTTAAGCAAAAGATACGTGAAAGCCCTGGCGGAGGAGAGCAAGAGCATGGTGGATGTGGACAGTGGAGCATCCATGGCAGGCTACGGTAAGAACCGCGGATGTCTTTGTCTTCTCCTTTCCAGCCCGTTCCTGTAGTCACAGGAATTGAGCTCAGTATCCATGTGTGCTTTTTATAAATTGAATTTTTAAAAAACTGCAGGTGTATATTTTTGAGTGTAAAGTAGGCATATAGTAAGTACTCATATATTCCTCACCCAGATTTGTTATTAATATTTCACATTTATTTATATTCTAAGTACATCATAGAAATTGTGACATTTCACTACTATATTCATTTCTTTAAAATATATGTATAAAGTATATTATGTGCATTTAAAAATGAGTATGTAATACAGTGTAATTGTTTTATATATATTTTCTTGATTTTTCTTTTTGATTTCTTGATATAAAACATCAAGTAGACAATATTTATTAAGTCTCAAGGAACAGGATTTCCTATAGTTCCAGCATTGCTTATTAAGCAGTCTCCCTTTCAGAGCCTAGGTTCCTTTTGTTTTAAGTTTTGCTTTGTTTTGTTGTTTTGAGGCAGGATCTCTCTATGTGGCTGTCCTACCAGGCTGGCCTTGAACTCACAGAGATCCACCTGCCTCTGCCTGTGGGATTAAAGGTATATACCACCACAGTTGGCTCTCCCCCTCCCCCCGCCACTGAGACAGGTTTTCTCTATGTAGCCCAGCTCTGTTGACCAGTCTGGCCTCGAGTTCACAGATATCCTCCTGTCTCTGCCTCCCTTGTGCTGGGATTAGAGGTTTGTGCTTCCACAGCCCAGCTTGTTTTAACTTCTTTCTTCCTTTTAGATGAATGGGGAGTGAGGAATTGCCAGAAGGCTGAGACGGGGAGAGCCATGAGTCTGAATGAAGCCTGCTTAGTCAGTGCTGGGACTCAAACCCAGGGCCCTCAATAATGCTAGTCCAGCACTACAAACCAAGTGATAGCCCTAGCCTGTTTTATTTAATTAATCATTTATTTTGAGGCAGGGTCTTGTGTATCCCAGGTTGGCCTTGAACTTATGATGTAGTTGAATATGGCCTTAAATTTCTGATCTTCCTTCCTCTATCCCCCTAGTACTGGACTGCAGGTCCGTGCCACAATTCTTGGTGTATGTGTTATCAGACTTAGGGTTTTGCTCATACTGGGTGGGTACTTTATTATCTGAGTTATATGCTCAGCTCTATTTTTGAGATAGGTTCTTGCTTTGTAAATTAGGCTGACCTTGAACCTTTTCCTGCCTCCTGTGTGCCTTGGGATTGGGGGCATCCGTAGTAAGTTTGTTGGGTGTGTGTCACTCTCTGTGCAAGCTGCCTATCTTCCTTCAGCAGAGCTATTTCCAATCTTGAGGAGAGGCCTTACTCACAGCAGGGATCATAACTGCTGTGAGTCAAGAGTACACTAGCTTGTCATTGCCAGGCCACTCTCCTGTTCTTTCTGCCCTTCTGTGGTGTTTCCTGAGCCTTGGAGGATATGTAGATACCTTGTTTATGGCCCCCACATGAAAAAGAAAAGGCCAGCAATGGCAGAGCACACCTGTAACCCCCCCAGTATTAGGAAGGTGGAATCAAGAGGATCCCTGGAGCCTGCTGGCCAGTCAGTCTAACCGGATTGGCAGAGTCTAGGTACAGTGTGTGACTCTGTCTCAAAAATAAGCAAAGGTTGAGAATAAGTGGCTGTCGAATTGCTCAGCCATTAATTGGGCATCTCTACCTCCCTACCCCTTTGGTCTTTTGAGGCAAGGTTTTGTTTTGTAGCTCAAGCTACCCTTGAACTCAAGATCCTTCTGCCTCAGCTTCCCAAGTGCTGGGATTATAGACATGTATCCCAGTGTCCAGCTTTATTTATCTCTGTACAAATACATATATTCTTTTCTGGGGAGCTAATATAGATTTCCTTTTTTGAAAATTGTCTTAGGGTTTTATTACTGTGAAGAGAAAGCATATAAAGGAAAAAGGAAAGCATTTAGTTGGGGCTGGCTTACTGTTTCAAAGGTTTAGTCTATTATCATCATGGCGGGAAGCATGATGGCAGACACAGTACTGGAGAAAGAGCTGAGAGTTCCACATCTGGGTCTGTAGGCAGCAGGAAGAGAGAGCCACTGGGCCTGGCTTGGGTATTTGAAACCCCAAAGCCCACCTGCAGTGTTCCAATAAGGCCACACCTCCTCCAACAAATCCTTGCTTCCTATTACCATTTCATTTCATAAGCGTTCAAATATGAGTCTGTGGGGGCCATTCTTACTCAAACCATCCAAAAGTAGATTTTTTTTCAAGGAACTGATCTATGAGTATAGCAGAATATTGTTAGGAGTAATTTTATTGGAATGTTCCTTTTGTAGAACAATTGGTATTTGGTTTTCCTCTAGGTCTCTGGCCTGTCTAGTCTCAACTTCTTGGTCACCCAAGCAGCCTCAGGGATGGGCTCCATCTCATGGAGTGGGCCTTAAGTCAAATCAGATAATAGTTGGTTACCCTCACAAGCGTGTGCCACCATTGCACAAGCACATCCTGCAGCCAGGCCACCATTGTAGATCAAAGGGTTTGTACCTGGGTTCGTATTTACCCCTCCTTTGGTAGTATGCAGATTTTTTTTTTAGCTCAGGTTCAATAGTCCCCATAGTCTATCACAGTCTTAACAGTGTTTTAAAGTCCAAAGTTCAAAGTCTCTTCTGAAATTCATGCAGTCTCTTAACTGCAACCCCCTGTAAAATCAAAATAAAAAAATAGATTATATACTTCCAACATACAATGGCACAGGATATACATTGCCATTCTAAAACGTAGGGAAGGGGGCATAGTGAGGAAATACTGGACCAAAACAAGACCAAAAATGAGCTGGGCAAACTCCAAACTCTGCATCTCCATGTCTGATGTAGAAACACTCTTCAGTTCTCCAACTGCATTCAGTTTTGTTGACTGCAACACACTTCTTTCTCTTGGGCTGAGATGATTCCACTCCCTATTAGCAGCTCTCCTCGGCAGGTATCCCACAACTCTGGCCTCTCTCTCATCTTGGGTTTTCCAAGGCAATCCAAGCTTCAATTTCACAGCTTCGTACAATGGCCTCTCTACTAGGCCTCCATTCAGAGACACCCCTGACACTGCCTAGCCTCAGTGGCTTTCTTTAGGCACTGAGGCACATTCCATAACCCATTTCTTCTATCCTTAACTCCAAAGCCAGAACCACATGGTTGAAGCTGCCAAGTTCTGCTTCCTGAGGCTAGAACATGGCCCCTCATTCAGTTACATCTTCACCAGCTTTCTGTCCTTCACTGCCTAAGTTTGGCTGTCTGGGTGGGATCTTGCCCTGAGGCTAGCACTCACTTTATCTCTTTGAACACAGGACTTAGCTCCATTCTACTTCTTTGTGCTCTTTTTCTCTTCAAAACTTACATTTTGTATTTTCATTATAAATCTTTATAAGCAGGAACACTAGTAACCACATGAGTCTATACTAGGTTGTTGTGTAATTTCCTCTGCCAACGGAATTAATCTAAAACTCTTCACTTTAGCCTTGCAGCTCTTTGGACAAACCACTTTCTTCACTAAAATATTACAAAAATGATCTCTAGGCAATATACTAAAATTCTTCTTCTCTGAAACCTCTTGAGTGAGCCCGCATCACTTCAAATAACTCTTAGCACCTCTGTCTTCCATGCTCCTACTAGTAAGGCCCATTAAGCAGTGCTTAAACATTCCCCAGCTTTCCTAATCCAAAGTACCAAAGTCCAAATTCCTCCAAACAAAAACACAGTCAGGGGTATCACAACAATACCGCAGTCCCTGGTTCCAACTTCTGACTTAGGGTTTCTATTTCTGGGAAGAGACACCATGACCATGGCAACTCCTATGAGGAAGACATTTCATTGGGGATTACAGTTCAGAGGTTTAGTCCATCATCATGGTGGGGAGCATGGCGGCATGCAGGCAGAAGTGGTGCTGGAGGAGCTGAGAGTCCTACATCTTTTTGCTTTTTATTTATTTATTTTTTATTTTTGGAGGGTGTGTGTGGTATATGCTACAGCAGGCACATATGTGGAGGTCAAGAGGACAAATCCATGGAGTCATTTCACTGTTTCTACCTTTGTGTGTATTCCAGGGATCAAACTCAGGTTGTCAGGCTTGTTTGGTAGCAATTGGCTTGAACTGCTGAGCCATCTTGCTGGCCCTGCATCCTTTGGTGTTCCAAAGGTTTTAGTTTTCGTTTTTTTTTTTGTTTTTTTTTTTTTTGTCTTTTTGAGACAGGGTTTCTCTGTAGCTTTGGAGCCTGTTCAGGAACTAGCTGTTGTAGCCCAGGCTGGCCTCGAACTCACGGAAATCTGCCTGCCTGTGCCTCCCGAGTGCTGGGCTTAAAGGCGTGCACCACCACCGCCTGGCAAGGTTTTAGTTTTTATGAAGTCCAGCATACACTTTTTTTTTTTTTTTTTTGTATGTCTCATACTTTTTCTGGTAGTAGCATAGCCACCAGCAACTTTCTTAGCTGGTGTTTGATGGTTTTCCCTGTTGAGCAGAGACTGGAGGTTGAGCTGCCTTTTTGATCCAGGATCAACAAAAAAATAACAATATCATTGCCACTATTGACTACCTAATATCTGTGAAATGCCAGTGAAAAACCTGAAGGGACAGTTTCACAAAGAACAGTTTTTTTTTCTTCTTTTTCCAAGCTAGGAAAAGTCCACTTAAACCCCTTAACCTTCCACAGAGGTTAAGAATTATAGTAACCATCATTTTTCTGGAAGAAATTCAGATTAGAGCTAGGTGGCATGCCTGCTGCCCTGGCTAGGTCTCCTGCACGTGCAGTGTCAGCAGTGGAGACAATGTGCCCTTCCACAAGGTCAGAATTCATGCAGTGACAATAAATTCACAAGCTTTGTTGGTGCCATTGACTGCAGTTTTCCAGATGGTTCTAGTTGTCCTTAGAGTGAAGACATGAGATCTTTTAATTCCAATCTTAATTGCTAACAACTCTGAGATATGTGTGTTGTGTGTACCACCATGTGTGTTTGTGTGTGTGTGAGTGTGTGTGTGCACACACAGAACAGCCGCAAAAGGTTGATGGCACAGAGTTCAGAGAGGCCTCACTAAGGCTGAGGTGAGAGCTAATAGAAACCAGTTCCTGAAAGTACACAGGGTTCTGAGCATCTCGGTGGGAGGAGCTGGAGAAGGAGCTGAGGGCCTGAGGCTAAGCCCACAGGACTGGACCTTCCAGTCCAGGTGCAGGATGAGGTCTCCATGGATCGCGGCAGCGGTTTGATTGGGTCTTATCAGGCAGTGGGGAAACCTTGCTAACTTAAATTGCTGGGAGCAGTTTGGAGTCCTTTGTCTTCTCTTGGTGCATGTGTGGGTGGTTGGAGGACAGATGGGTGGGCGCGACATCATCATCTCAATGTTAGATGTCTCCGTTTTTTCTTTCCTTTTTTTTAGAAATAATTTTTATTTTATTTTATTTTGCCTCCCCCCCCCCCGCCCCCGCCCTGAGACAGGGTTTCTCTGTAGCTTTGGAGCCTGTCCTGGAACTAGCTCTTGTAGACCAGGCTGGCCTCGAACTCAGAGAGATCCACCTGCCTCTGCCTCCCGAGTGCTGGGATTAAAGGCGTGTGCCACCACTGCCCTGCTAATTTTTATTTTATAAGCAGTGGTTGGTGTTTCACCTGCAGGTCTATCTATATGAGGGAGTCAGATCCTCTAGAACTGGAGTTATAGACAGTTGTGAGCTGCCATGTGGGTGCTGGGAATTGAACCCGGGTGCTGTGGAAGAGCAGCAAGTGTTCTTTTTTTAATTAATTTTTATTGAGCTCTACATTTTTCTCTGCTCCCCTTTCTGCCTCTCCTCTTCCTTCCTCTCCCCTCCTCTTTAACCCTCTCCCAAGGTCCCCATGCTCCCAATTTACTCAGGAGATCTTGTCTTTTTCTACTTCCCATGTAGATTAGATCCATGTATGTCTCTCTTAGAGTCCACATTATTATCTAAATTCTCTGGGATTGTGATTTGTAGGCTGGTTTTCTTTACTTTATGTTTAAAAACCACTTATGAGTGAGTACATGTGATAATTGTCTTTCTGTGTCTGGGTTACCTCACTCAAAATGTTTTCTAGCTCTATCCATTTGCCTGCAGATTTCAAGATATTGTTATATTTTTTTCTGCTGTATAGTACTCCATTGTGTAAATGTACCACATTTCCTTATCCATCCTTTGGTCGAGGGGCATTTAAGTTGTTTCCAGGTTCTGGCTATGACAAACAATGTTGCTTTGAACATAGCTGAGCACATGTCCTTGTGGCATGGTTGAGCATCCTTTGGTTATATACCCAAAAGTGGTATTGTTGGGTCTTGAGGAAGGTTGTTCCTAATTTTCTGAGAAATCTTCACACTGATATCCAAAGGGGCTGTACCAGATTGCACTCCCACCAGCAATGCAGAAGTGTTCCCTTTACCCCACATCCTCTCCAGCATAAGTTGTCATCAGTGTTTTTGATCTTGGCCATTCTTACAGGTATAAGATGGAATCTCAGAGTTGTTTTGATTTGCATTTCTCTGATGACTAAGGATGTTGAACATTTCTGTAAGTGTCTTTCAGCCATTTTAGATTCCTCTGTTGAGAGTTCTCTGTTTAGGTCTGTACTCCATTTTTTTTTATTGGATTATTTGTTCTTTTGATGACCAATTTCTTGAGTTCTTTGTATATTTTGGAGATCAGACCTCTGTCTGATTGTCGGGTTGATGAAGATCTTTTCCCATTCTGTAGGCTGTGGTTTTGTCTTGTTGACCATGTCCTTTGCTTTACAGAAGCTTTTTAGTTTCAGGAGGTCCCATTTATTAATTGTTTCTCTCAGTATCTGTGCTGCTAGGGTTCTATTTAGGAAGTGGTTCCCTGTGCCAATGTGTTCAAGTATACTTCCCACTTTCTCTCCTATGAGGTTCAGTGTGGCTGACTTTATGTTGAGGTCTTTGATCCATTTGGACTTGAGTTTGTGCATGGTGATAGATATGGGTCTATTTTCATTTTTCTACATGTTGATATCCAATTATGCCAGCATATTTGTTAAATATGCTTTCTTTTTTCCATTTGATATTTTTTGCTTCTTTATCAAAAACCTGGTTTTCGTAGGTGTGTGGATTGATATCCGGGTCTTCTATTTGGTTCCATTGGTCCTCCTGTCTGTTCTTATGCCAGTACCAGGCTGTTTTCAGTACTGTAGCTCTGTAGTAGCGTTTGAAGTCAGGGATTGTGATGCCTCCAGAAGTTCTTTTATTGTACAGGATTGTTTTGGCTATCCTGGGTTTTTTGCTTTTCCATATGAAGTTGAGTACTGTTCTTTCAAGGTCTGTGTTCTTCTTGGGTCTGGTGTGTACCTTTTTGCTCATATGGAGAAGTTAAAAGTCTATGCCTTGTGGTTAGTGATGGCCAGGTTGTAGTATCTACACACAAACAAGATCCTCTTGATCGAATCAAGAACTGCTTGGTGACCTGGAGTCATCCAGGCAAACCTGGAAGTCACTGTATCAAACTCTAGAATAACTTAGATCAGAACAGTCCTTAGAGCAAGTCACCCTGTGCCCTGGCTCCCCATCCTTGTTCCAGTCTGAGGGTTTGGGTGTCTTGCTTGCATTTGGTTGATTTGCTTCCATAGCGCTCTTTATCTGCCTTTACCAGTACTTTACCCGCCTGGTCCGAGTCTTCTGTATACACTGCTCAATAAACTCAGCATAGTGTGTCAAGAGATGGCTCGTCCGGTGAGAACACTGACTTCTCTTCCAGAGGTCCTGGAAGCACCCACATGGGGGTTCACAACTATCTTTAACGCCAGTCCATGGATTTTAACACCCTCTTCTGGTCTCTGTGCACCAGGCATACACATGGTGCATAGACATATATTCAAATAAAGCATGCATACACATAGAAAAAAATGCCTTTTTTTTTAAAAGTGAGAGACAGTCTAAATGTTCCTGATGTCTTGAGCCTGACTTTCAATCTGTTCTCAGAGGGGTGAGTTCTGGTGTGTTTTAGCTCTCTTGCTGGCTTTTCCTGTCTGGGGTCTGCGTGTGTTCTCTGGAGCACATTTTCTTTCAGATGTCCTGATAATTGTTTACCTCTTTCCCTTAAACTGTGAAGACACAAATATCAAGTGTTCTATTGCTATTTAATATGATTTATTCCCATTCTTCCCCTTAGCGGATCTGAAGAGAACAATTGCAGTCCTCTTGGATGACATTTTGCAGCGCTTGGTGAAGCTGGAGAACAAGGTTGACTATATCGTTGTGAATGGCTCAGCAGCCAATACTACCAATGGCACCAGTGGGAACTTGGTGCCGGTAACCACCAACAAAAGGACGAGTGCATCCGGCAGTGTCAGATAGCAGTGAAGCCTCCTTGCAGGGCTGACACCACTGTGGGACACATCCATCGCAGGACACCTCTTACACTGCTGCCTAGGACAGAGTCATACTTGACAATAAAAGCTCCACACATTTCCAAGGAGCTCGCTGGGCTCGTAGGACGCTAATTCTGTATATAAATGCACAGGCGTTATTAGTTGGCTTTCCCGCAGAGCTCTTCAATGCTGTTCTGTATATTTAATGGGAGTTTGGTGACACAGTTGATGTGGTAAGCAGGGAGGCCATCTTGGTATACATCTTTGGTATTTGAGATCAGGAAGAAACAAAAACACTAGAAAGACATGGAGTCCTTTCTATAAAATATTTATTTAAGTATATAACATGTTTTTCAGATAAGCGGATGGTAAAGTTACTGAATCATTCTGTCATCTGCCCTCATGATGTCCCTGTGAGTAGAAAACATGCTTAGTTCCAATACTATATTTTGTTACTCAGATTATGAGCAGGAAAAGGAAGTGTTATGTTGAAAATCATGTTTTAAAATAGACCCAAAGAATGTTTTCATTTGCACTATCCTTCAAAATAAATGAAGGTTAATTGTATATTTTTAAAAATAGCATTTGTAAGAGTATAATTTTGAAATGGGTAGCAGCCACTGTCCATAGCCTAACCATTGGGGACTATTTAATAGAGATGAGAGTAATCTCTAATCTCATACTTAAACATTTCTTACATATATTCTGCATAATAATGCATATTTTTTATGATGGAAAGTAAAATGTGTATGATTTTTCACAATCATGATTGTTGATTTGAGAGCAAATCCCAGTGTCATATGCTTGTCATGGATACTCAGGAGGCTGAGGCAGGGGACTGGCAAGCTCACTGCCAACCTGAATAAGAGCAGACCCTGTCTAAAATATTTAGTCCATTGACTGTTTCTGCTATTAGGAAAGTACATTGTTTCCATATGGTGGTTAATATTGCTTTGGTTATATTGGTGGGAGAAGGAAGAGATTGAGAACTTTAGTCAGATGTATATAATAAACATATTTGTGCTGCACAAAGCTGCTTGGAAATGTTAATGTTAGTTGATGTAATGTAAGAGTATCCTGCGTTAGGAGATGCCAGATTAGCTACTCATTTTATATAAATGACCCCTTTACAAAGTTAAGAGCATTAAAGTATAAATTATGAAGATTGATTATCTTTTTAGGGAAACAGCTACTGTATACAGCACAAGAAATCTTAATTTGGTTAACTCTAATATAGAACAAAACATGTCTTTATTTAAATATCTTTTGTAGCAAATCCAATTGCTATATAGTATTCTATATTTTGTAGTATTTATTCTATATAATGACTGCTGAACTGCAGCTAGCCTCTAGATTTAGACTAAATTGAACTTAGTTTTCGATATTGTTCATTGTTATAATATGCTACCACAAACAGTAGCGGTGATTATGATATTTTGTTAAAATAAGTATAAGAATATATTGTTTCATGAAAGATAGCTTTCTGAAATGTCTTCCCTGTACCTTTATGTGAAGAGATTATTGTCCACTAGGTGAAATTTGAAGCACTTGCTCAGTCTCGAGGAGTTGTGAACATTTCTGGTTTTGTCATTGTTTTCAGGGATGAAATAAAATATATTGTTTGTATTTACAATTGTTCCGTGTGTGTGTGTGTGTGTGTGTGTGTGTGTTTTTAAATAGTGGCCGTTTCATTCCCAGCCCTTAGTAACTAAAAATAATCTTCTTCTTTTTTTTTTTTTTTTTTTTTTGTGACAGGATTTCTCTTTGTAACAGGTCTCCCTGTCCTGGAACTTGCTCTGCAGACCAGGCTGGCCCTGAACTCACAGAGATCTGCCTGCCTCTGCCTCCTAAGTGCTGGGATTAAAGGTGTGCGCCACCACCGCCCAGTGGATGAGAGATAATCTTAATATAAGTTTGGGCTTTATTTTAACTTCAAATAACTTTTACAAAAAAATTATAAAACAACAAGAAAACCCAAGTGGCTGGAGATGTGGCTAGTTGGTAGTGTGATTACCTAGTATGCTTGAAGTCGTGGTTCCATCCCCATCCCCATAAACCAGTGTGTTGGTACATGCCTGTAATCTCAGCCACGGGTAACTGAGTCTCAAGAACATTGGTTAGGTGATGGCCAGGGAGATAAGTTCTATAAGAAAGCAGGCTGATCAAGTTATGGGGAGCCAACCAGTAAGCAGCTCTCCCCTCCATGGCCTCTACATCAGTCCTGCTTCTAGGTTCCTGCCCTGTTTGAGTTCCCATCCTGACTTCCTTCAGTGATGAACAGTGATATGGAAGTGTAAATTAAATAAACCCTTTCCTCCCCAGCTTGCTTTTTGACCATGGTGTTTTGCAGCAATAGAGACCCTGATTAAGTCTAGACCCTTAAAGTCTAGAATTTTCCCCCCTAATGCTGGGCATGCATCAAATCCACAGCCTTTCTGCATGGTGGCTGAGTCCTTTAACATCAAGTCCTATCTCTAGGACCACATTTAAAATGTTGCATTATTATGTCACTTTTAAACCCCTAACTTGGGCTGGGGATGTAGCTCAGTTGGTGAGTACTTGCCTAGTATGCATGAAGTCCTGGGTTCAATTCCCAGCACCACATAAACCAGGCATGGTGGCACATGCCTCTAATTCCAGTACTGGGTGTCCTAGTTAGGGTCACTGCTGCTGTGATGAAACACCGTGACCAGAGCAACTTGGGAAGGAAAGGGTTTATTTGTCTTACTCTCCTACAGCACAGTTCATCACTGAAGGAAATCAGGCCAGGTGCTCCAATAGGGCAGTGACCTGGAGGAGGAGCTGATGCAGAGGCCGTGGAGGGCTGCATACTCATGAGGTGTTGCTCCGCCTGTTTTCTTAAAGAACTGAGGACCACCAACCCAGGGGTGGCACTATCCACAATGGGCTGGGCCCTCCCCCATCAATCACTAAATAAGAAAATGCCGTGCAGGCTTGCCTACAGCCCAGTCTTATGGAGGTGTTTCTCAATTGGGGTTACCTCCTGTCAGATTTATCTAGCTATGCCAAGTTGACGTAAAATTAGCCAGCACACTGGGCAAATTGAGAGACCAGCACTATAAATTTAAGGTCATCCTCAGCTACATAGTAAATTCAAGGTCAGTGTGGGATACAGGAGACACTAAAAATAATCAGACCTGTGACTTGTGCAGGCTGCGAATCTCACCTGAGTCTTCCTGACGTGATCCCTCCCACCATTCTGCTCTCTTCCTGTTCCATATGCTGCTTTCCCTTTCTAGAGAGAGCATTCCAGTCATGGGGTTGCTTTTGTAATCTCAGATTAGATATTCCTCTGCAATTCCCAGCCCTAGATTCCTAGATTTTCATAATTCCCTTGAAGACATCATTTATATGTTAAATAAATATTGCCTTGTAAGGGACCTTCCCAGCCATCTTCTAGCACTGGTTTTCTCCATGGGTTTTATATAACCGACATTAAATAGTGTATTAACTGTCTAATTTTCTCTGATGCATCTTAGAAGTGAGGACTTCATTTGGTTCACTGATATGACATGGGCATCTACAGCACTTTGGCATTGAACGGGTATCTGATAGCTTATTTAAAATATCAGTTCAGCACCCTATTCTAGACTTGTTCTGTAGTGTTGAGGATTGAACCTAAGGTCTTGAATGGTAGGCAGACACTGTACCCCTGAGCTGTGTCTCCATCCTATATAATTGTGTGCATGTATGCATATGTACATGTTCATGTGTGTGTACATCACAGCATGACCTCGATTCCGTAGGTGCTGCCCAGGGACTCTAAAGCTCGCCCTTGCTGCTCTGGCTGCTGTGAGCAAAAGAACTGTCAGTCAAACAATCAGCTGGATTGCCTGTCTACCAATACGGGCCTTTGAACACCCCACTGATAACCTGAAAAAAACTGCACGATTGCTGTCTTTAGGGATATTAGTCAAGCTTTGCTGTGTTCCCTCCAGCATCTAAAAGGATAGTGTGGGGAGGTACAACATCAGCCAAGACTGTTCCAGATTGTACCAGACATTTTGTTATCACAAACCTCACCTAACTTCAGATGACTGAAGCCATTTCCACACAGGTCAGAGGAGTCACAGAGGGACTGCTGTGACTGGTACAAATATGAGCCATTAAGGTTTTCCATTACTGGTGTAAATGCAAACCTTCATTTGCATGTGAGATTTGCTGTTGAGCTCACCAGGTAAGTGAGATGGGGACTCCCTCCAATGTTGCCTCCCCCGTATGGTAGCTAATTTCACTGCTATCTTAGTTATATGTTTCTATTGCTGTGATAAAATGCCATGACCAAGGCAACTCAAGGGAGAGTTTATTTGAGCAGACATACAGGCAAAACATCCAACCCCCCAAATAATTTATTAAAAAAACACTTTTTTTATTCTTTTTGGTGCTTAATTTATCTGTTTTTTTTCTTTATTGTCATAGTTTGCTGTAATAAAAAACACTGACTAAAACCAACTTGGGGAGAAAAGGATTTATTTGGCATATAGTTCTGCATTACAATCCATCTTTTCTTTTTGTTTGTTTGTTTGGTTGGTTTGGTTTTTCGAGACACGGTTTCTCTGTAGCTTTGGAGCCTGTCCTGGAACTAGCTTTTGTAGACCAGGCTGGCCTTGAACTCACAGAGATCTGCCTGCCTCTGTCTGGGATTAAAGTGCTGGGATTAAAGGCGTGCACCACCACAGCCCTGCGCTACAATCTATCTTTGAGGGCTGGAGAGTTGGTTTAGTGGTTAAGAGCACTTGTTCTTGCAAAGGACCTGGGTTTGTTTTGCAGCACCCACATGGAGGCTCACCATTTCCTTGGGAATGAGGGACATATGTGGTACACATGCTTCCTACGTTTGCTCCCCATGGCTTGCTCAGCCTGCTTTTTTAGACAACCCAAAACCACTTGCCCAGAGGTGGCACCACCCACAGAGAACTGGACCCTCCCATGTCAATCATTAACCAACTAAAAAATGCCCCAGAGACTTGTCTACAGTCAATCTGATGAAAGTGTTTGCTCACTTGAAGTTCTTTCTTCCCAGATGATCCTAGCGTATGTCAAATTATGATTTTTCAGACAAAGACATGAACTATGATTCTGAGACATCTAGAGGAAGAAGGGTTGATATGAGATCAAGACTCGGGTGTTGGGGGGAAGCAAGCACAGTGAGCTACTGGTCTGGGGATTTACACATAATATTAGGTTAGGTTTAACTCAGACTCCTTCAAAGAATGCTTAATGTATATTTTTAATTTCTGATGCCTTAGTAATTAGTAAATACGTACTTTTTAACTCGATGTCTCTATGATAGTTTGCATAGGAAGTGTCCCCCATGGGCTCAGGTATTTGAACACTTGGTCCCAGTTGGTGGTGCTGCCTTGGAGATTTAGGATGCAGGTCACTGGGGAGGCTTGGAGGTTGTATGGCCTTGCTTCACTTCCAGTTCACTCTCCCTGCTTTGTGCTTGCAGTAAAAGATGTGCTCTCTCTGCTCTTGCTGCCTTGCTTCCTACTGTGGAACGTAAGCCAAAATCAACTCCATTCTCTGTAAGCTGCCTTGATTGTGGCATTTTATCACAGCAACAGAAAACATTGATAAGAGCTACTAATTCCAAAAGCCAGTAGTCTCTGTGATATATGACTGTGCTGGAGTTTTGTCAAGTATGCACGATATAACTAATACCTTTTTTTGTTTTGTACTTTTGTTTGTTTGTTTTTGTTTTTGTTTATTGAGACAGAGTTTTTCTGTGTATCCCTGGCTGTCCTGGAACTTGCTCTGTAGATCAGGCTATCCTCGAACTCACAGAGATCCTCCTGCCTCTGCCTCCACTGGGATTAAAGGTGTGCACTACCTCTGCTGGACCACCTTTTAGTTCTTACAGCAGTGTTAGATTGCTACCTCAAGTTCCTAGCACAAAGCCTTGGTAAAAAGGCCACTCTAGTGCTGAGGATATTGAGGGTGGGAGAAGCCTGGAGTGAATGAAGTTCTAAGTGCATGTGTGCTATTAACATTCACACAGCCTTGTCAAGGACCCAGACATGAAAAAAATCACACTGAAACTGTAGTAATTGCAATACTGCTTGGCCAATAGCTTAAGTGTATTTCTAGCTAGCTCTTACATCTTAACCCATTTCTATTATTTTATATTTTACCACGAGGCACGTGGTTTACTGGCAAGGTTCCTGGGCATCTGTCTCCTTTGGCAGCTACATGTCTTCTCTCTGACTCCACCTTCTTTCTCCCAGCATTCAATTTAGTTTTCCTGCCTAGCTCTGTTCTGCCCTGCCATAGGCCCAAGGAGCTTCTTTATTCATTAACCAATAAAAACAACACATACACAGAAGGACCTTCCACACCAAGGGAAAAAGGCAAAGTCTTCCTCTCAGGTAGACTCACAGGGATGGCAAAGCCTTCCCCTGGTCCTTCTTTCCCTGGGTGTACACAGCCTAAAGACTTTGTTTATAGAGATTTACTCCTTATTGTGGTTTGAAAGAAAATGGCTCCAAACGTGGTGGTACCATCAGGAGTGTTGTGGCCTTGTTGGAGTAGGTGTGGTCCTATTAGAGGAAGTGTGTCACTGTGGAGGCAGGCTTTGAGGTCTCATATGCTCAAGGCCAGTGAGACAGACTACTTCCTATTTCCTGCAAGCCTATATAGGATACTGGGCTACTTCTCTAGTACTACGTCTGCCTGCACAACTAAACCTCTGAAACTGTAAGCCACCCCAATTAAATGCTTTCCCTGTAAGAGTTGCTGTGATCATGGTGCCTCTTCACAGCAATAGAAACCGTAAGGCACACCTACTGAGATTAGCTAATCCCGCCTCCTTGTTTGTCTGTAAACCCCCTTGTTCAGCTGTATGGAATAAATACAGTGAGCTTCTGGGGTACTGAGGTTTTTCCATCAGTGAGCCTGGTCCACCTAAGCTCAGCTTGTCTATGTGTTTGTGTGCCTGTTATTTCTTCATTCCCTTGCCTCCCCAGTCAGGCCAAGGACCCCCCTCTCTTTTTTGAGATAGGGTATCTCATGAGCCTGGACCTCTCTCTAAGTAGGTGATGCTGGCTGGCCAGTGAGACCCATAGATCCTCCTGTCTTCAATCTTCTCAGTGCAGCAATCACAAATAGGCATCATCATACCTGTTTTTTTGTTTTTTGTTTTTTTTTTTTCGAGACAGGGTTTCTCAATAGCTTTGGAGCCTGTCCTGGAACTAGCTCTTGTAGCCCAGGCTGGCCTCGAACTCACAGAGATCTGCCTGCCTCTGTCTCCCGAGTGCTGGGATTAAAGGCGTGCGCCACCACTGCCCACCATACCTGTTTTTTTTCATATAAAATGAGTTCTGATGTTGAAACTTGTGTTTGCTTTGCAAGCACTACCAGCTGAGTTACCTTCCAAACCCCTCCTGTAAGTTTCTGTGTGTTTAGCTTTCTACGGTTTGAATAGTGCTCTTAAGCTTTGTCCATATTATAGCGTGGATCAGGAGTTTCTCATTGCTAGAATTATTTCATTGTAGCTATAACATTTACTAGTCCATTCCTTAGTTAATAGGTATTTGTGCTGTTTCTAGTTCCTGAGGCTTATCAATAAAGCTAATATAAACATGGTGTGTGGGTCTCTGTGTTTATATATGTTTATTCTTTTTCTTGCAGAATGTTCAGGAGTGGCATTGTTGAATTGTGCAAGTTCACATTATGTTGTGCACCATGCTTTTCCAGGGTGGCCGTACCATTTCACATTTCCAACACAATGTATGAGGAGTACCAGTGCTGTGCCTTCAACAGCTCCTGACAGACATGTCCTGTACAAAGATGTGACTGCGCTTATTGTTCCCACGCCCAGGTCTAGTTCGCCAATTCTCAAAGCCAGTACTTGGGAAATGGGAGAAGGAAGAACAAAAAATCAAATTTATTCAAGGGCCATTGTCCGGAAAAGATGATAGATTGTTTTCCTCAAAGCTGCATCTTAAAGCACTTGGGTGTGCAAAGGTGTTTCTGGTTTTGTTTTGGGCCCCCCAACCCCCCCCCCCCGAGATAGGGTTTCAGCTCTGGCTGTCCTGGAACTCACTCTGTAGACTAGGCTGGCCTCAAACTCAGAGATCTGCCTGCTTCTGCCTCTCAAGTGCTGGGATTAAAGGTGTGCACCACCACCGCCTGGCTGCAAAGGTGTTTCTAAAGAGGAAAAGTAGTCTCAGGGGAAAATGCTTTGCCTAGGGGACTCATCATCATTCAGGTAATGTGTTTTTCTCTCCTTCTCTGGAATGGGACATTATAATTGAACTTTACCTCCCTGGTCTGCTCCTGTAGTTTATTTTAAAGAAAAAAAAAGACACCCCCCCCCTCAAAAAAAAAACCATTCTCCCTTTCAGTTTATAGAGTGAACTAGGATTTGACTGTGTAGCCTTGGCTAGCCTTGAACTCATGGCAATCCTCCTGTCTTACCTCAGTCTTTAAATTACAGTCAGGTATGACCATCCCTGTATTTTTTTCAGGAAATTTGATCTCTTGATAATTTATATGCCTTATGTGGAACCAAAGAATAAGGGCTCTACACATTCCAATGTTATCTGCAGCTTAATTTAGTCACTTAAGTGCAGCTCCTTCTTATAATTTAAAATGCTTGGCAAAGGAGGAAATGCAATCTCCAAAGGAGCAGCCACTGAGATTCTAATCAATCACCGAGCAGCACACATTAACTCAGGTCTAAGCGGGACCATTCTGTATGTCTCGTGTCTCGTGGCATGTCCTCAGTGTGGCTCTGTCTTGGGCAGTACTGTCTCTGCTTTATCAATGCAAGCTGCATCAGCCTTTCTGAATTCTCAACTTTTTATCTTAAAAAGGAGAACATCTGGCCTGATGTGGGTTCATGTTCCCTGTGCTAAAGTTTTGAAACTAATAGTATAAGCTGAGAGCAATGCTGTGTGTGTGTGTACATATATGTGCTGTGTACATACATGTGCTCATTTCCTTCCTTCTCCCGGGCACCAGCATTTTGTGCTTCCTGTTGTGCCATGTCTGAAAACTTGTTCTATATATTTGGTCCTTGGTTTTGTTTTAAGTGGGGAGTAGTATGTTAGTTTTCTATGATGTCATAAAAATGATCACAAATTTGACGGGTGAAGACAGTTATTCCATTATGGTTCTAGAGTTGAGAAATCCAAACTCAGTTATCCTGGCTGAGATCAAGGTTTGGCAGGACCTGCTCCCTCCAGAGGTTCCTGGCAGAAAAATGCATTCCCTGCCTTGTCCGGCTCCTAGGGCTTCCTTCCTTGCGTTTTCTGGCGTGCAGCCCTCCTTTCCATTCCCGAGCTAGCAGTGCAGTGCGTCAGTCACCTTCTGCCTCCTTCCTGCACAAACACTATTAGTGACACTCAGTGCATTTGGGTATCGGGACAGTCTCCCTATCCCAAGATCCCTAGTCTGAAAAGTCTCTTTTGCCCTGTGTGGTAACCCCACAGATTCCAGTGATTTGGGGCTGGTTGATTTCCAACCACAGGAGGCAAATGCAGTTTCTATTTTGTCATCTTGGCTGAGAATGGGCATCTTCTTTTCAAATACACATTTTTTTGTTGTTGTTGTTTTGTTTTGCTTGAGACAGGATTTCTGTGTAGCCTTAGCTGTCTAGGAACTCACTCTGTAGACCAGGCTGGCCCCCGACTCTCAGAAATCCACCTACCTCCACCTCTCGAGTGCTGGGATTAAAGGCGTGCACCACCATCTGGTTTAATTATTATTATTTTAATGTGAGAATTTGGGTGATGCGTGTCAGTAGTAGTGTGTGTGCACAAGGCCTGGGGTTTCATCCCCACCACCAAACAAACCCTTTCTTTTTAAACAATAAAAACAAATGGTCTCTGGTAAAGCCCGTTCTTCCTCTTTCCTCCCTGCCTCCCTTCTTTCTGCTTTTACCTCTGAGGTCTTTTTCCAGTTGTGTTGGTGTTAATCCCACTGGTCGAGAATAAGACTACTACCACAATTTAAAGCCAAATTTGAAAGCAAGTTTTGAAAGACCCTCAGAGGTGGTCTTGTCGCCAAGGAGCCCCAGGCTCAATAACCAGGCCATCAGATGCAAAAGCACGAGGTTTATTTCATGGTTGTGCAAGCGGGTGCCCAGCTTCGGGATAGCTAAGCACCCTGAGCATCCAGGCAAGCAAGCTTTTATAGACAAAATTACAAGTTTTACATGAATTATAATATGGGGTATGGGTACAATTGGGATTGGTCTAGATATTCAAACCAGAGTTCAACCCAGAATGAAATTAACATAGTCCAGCCTGTTTTCAAAAAAAATTCAGGTACGTGACATCGTGCATGGCATCCTGCTTTATGGCATGTTCCATTGTGGTTTAGTTTGCAGATTGGTAATCATTCACTATGACTGGTTCTGATAATCATCTGCTTAGAAGACTGTGACCGGTTCTGATAATTGCTAGCCTTCCTGCCCTGTGAGGGGGGAGGAAGAATCTACTGGAGTGCAACGGTTAAACCTGTTTACCATGCTTTGTAGTTTTCCATTACCCAACTCATCCAGTTCGTTATGAAAAATCAGTTGGGGTCTTTCTGTTTTATTTAAATACTGGCCAGGTTGGTGGACTCTGGCAGGGCCGTTCAGTGTTCCCAGGAAATGGTGGCGAGTCACATTTGCTGAGACTTATAAAGGCACACCCATAAGGCTACTCTATTTCCCATTAGGTCCAATCAGGGGCGAGTATGCATCTTGATACACTTCCTGCCCGCGTACCTCTCCCACCTACAGGTTATCAAGCCCATCTGGTGCCGACGGCTCAGACAAACCTGTTCAGGGGTTGGAAAACTTGTGGCTTGTTATCTCCCACAAACAACCTCTAGCATTTCAGGAACTCTCCGTCCTTGGCAAGGGGCTCAGAGGTCAGAGGCATTTTTGTTTCATGGATCTCTTAGGCACAGTAATTAAGACTTAAAATGTAACTCTGGCTCTTGCAGTGGTTTGGATGACAAATGTCCCCATTCTCTAGCATCTGAACACTTGGTCTCCGCAGTTGGTGGTGTCTAGAGAGGCACAGGTGTGGCCTTGCTGGACAAAGTTTGCTATTCTGAGAGTCTAAGACTCCCACATTCATGATTTCTGCTTCTTGTTTGTTGTTAGAGATGTGAGCTCTCAGCCGCATCCCCTGTCGCCAAGCCTGGTGCTTGCTGCCGCCCTTCCTTGATCTGATGGTGATGGACTCTTAGCCCTCCAGAGCTGTAAGCCCAAAGTAAACCTTTTTTGTAAGTTGTCTTGACCATGGTGTTTATCACAGCAACAGGAAAGTAACCAATAAACCAACCTTCTCAATACTTTTCTTAAATTTTGAAAGAGGGTCTCACTACATTGCCCAGGCAAATCTGGAACATACAATTATCCTGCCCTAATCTCCAGAGTAGCTGAAGTTATAGGCTTGTGGCTCCAGGCATGGCTAATCAAATCCTGTTATGTGAAATCAAGTTCTTTGCGGGTCTAATTTGATAGTTTCTAGTCAATACTGATTGTCATCCATGACATATTGTTTTTGTTATGTAATGTTGAATTGTTGTCTCATGATCGGTGTGGTTTTTGTGGTGGAAATCCTGTCTGGCCTGAGATAACACCCTGACATTGATTTTGTTCTTGCTTTCTGCTGGGAATCTCTGGAACACTGCAGATAACCTAAGACAGACCTGTCTTTTTGCCTTGAGACTAAAAGGACCAAGCAGTTACAGTGAAGCCCCTGGGAGGGCAAGAGTTGT
>PVIU01014027.1:0-53462 GCA_004026605.1 Ondatra zibethicus | reverse complement strand
AAAAGCTTCTGTAAAGCAAAGGAGACGGTCAACAATGTTGTAAGAGGCATGGGCCATGTTCCTGGTGCCCAGCTAGCTTAATCCCTGAAAGAATTACACAGAAACTGTATTCATTTAAATACTGCCTGGCCCATTATCTCCAGTCCCTTATTGGCTAACTCTCACATATTAATTTAAACCATCTCCACTAATGTGTATCACCACTTGACTGTGGCTTACCGGCATGAGTCTAACCAGCATCCACCTCAGGCAGGAAAACCATGGCATCTGCCTGTCTGTCCTTCTTCCCAGAATTCTGTTCTGTCTACCCCACCCACTTAAGGGCTGCCCTATCAAAAGGCCAAGGCAGTCTCTTTATTCAACCAATGAAAGCAACAGAAATACAGAAGGACCTCCTACACCACAACAAGACAAAACGACATCCTAGAGAATGGGAAAAGATCTTCACTAACCCCGCATCAGACAAAGGTCTGATCTCCAAAATATGCAAAGAACTCAAGAAATTGGACGCCAAAAGATCACATAATCCAATAAAAAAAAATGGAGTACAGACCTAAACAGAGAACTCTAAACAGACAAATCTAAAATGGCTGAAAGACACTTAAGGAAATGTTCAACATCCTTAGTCATCAGAGAAATGCAAATCAAAACAACTCTGAGATTCCATCTTAGACTTGTAAGAATGGCCAAGATCAAAAACACTGATGACAACTTATGCTGGAGAAGTTGTGGGGAAAGGGAACACTTCTGCATTGCTAGTGGGAATGCAAGCTGGTACAACCCCTATGGATGTCAGTGTGGCAATTTCTCAGAAAATTAGGAAACAACCTTCCTCAAGACCCAATAATACCACTTTTGGGTATATATCCAAAGGATGCTCAATCGTGCCACAAGGACATGTGTTCAACTATGTTCATAGCAGCTTTGTTTGTCATAGCCAGAACCTGGAAACAACCTAAATGCCCCTCATTCGAAGAATGGATAAAAAAATGTGGTACATTTACACAATGGAGTATTACACAGCAGAAAAAAATAATGACAGCTTGAATTTTGCAGGAAAATGGATGGAACTAGAAAACATTATTTTGAGTGAGGTTACCCAGACACAGAAAGATAATTATCACATGTACTCACTCATAGGTGGTTTTTAAACATAAAGCAAAGAAAGCCAGCCTACAAACCACAATCCCAGAGAACTCAGACAACAATACGGACAGTAAGAGAGTTGCATAGATCTAATCTACATGGGAAGTAGAAAGTATAAAAAGACAAGATCTCCTGAGTAAATTGGGAGCATGGGGACTTTGGGGGAGGATTAAAAGGGGGAGGAGAGAGGCAGGGAGGGGAGCAGAGAAAAATGTAGCGCTCAATAAATATCATGGAAAAAAATCAATCAATCAAACAAACAAACAAAAAATAAAAAGAAGCCGGAATTACTAGGCATGATGGGTCAAGCCTGTGTTCCTAGTATTTAAGCAGACTAGTGTTTAGTGGATTCGAAGTTGGAGTCTGGCCTGGACTTCATGGAGACCTTGATGTTTAAACAGTTCCTCAGAAAGAAAGAGTAGGGAGATAGCCAAGCAGTAAAGTGCACGGTCGTGAGCTCAGGTCCCAGCACCCATGGAAAGAGCTGCACACAATGGCAGGGCACACATCTGTGACCACAAGTCTGGGGGCAGAGAGATGAGGAACCTGGGAAATAGCCACCCAGACTAACTGAAACGGTGTTCTCTCAGCTACTGGACAGTCTCAAAAAGTAATTGAATCTGGGCATGGTGGCACACACCTTAAATCCCAGTACTGGGGAGACAGGCAGGAGAATCTATATGAGTTTGAGGCCAGCCTGGTCTACAGAGCGAGTTCCAGAGCAGCCAAGGTTACATAGAGAGACCATGTCTGAAAAACAAAACAAAATAAAAGAAGCAACAAAAATGATGGGAAGCTATAGAGGAGACACACAATGTTCTCTGTACTCCTGAACATGTGCCCACGCAGATACGCACGCACGCGCGCGCGCGCGCACACACACACACACACACACAGATGAGAGAGAGTGAAATCCCTCTCCAAAATAAAAAATTCAACTACTCTCCCTCCAGAAAAAGCCAGGCGTTGGTGACACATGCCTTTAATCCCAGTACTCAGGAGGCAGAGGCAGGTGGATCTCTGTGAGTTCAAGACCAGTTTGGTCTACAGAGTGAGTTCCAGGACAGGCTCCAAAGCTACAGAGAAACTATGTCTCAAAAACAAACAATAACAACAACAAAAAGTTCACATGAGCCAGGCTTGATGGTACAGGCCTTTAATTCCAGCAGTCGGGAGGCAGAGGTAGCCAGTTCTGCCTTAAAAAACAAAAACAGAAACAAAAAACCTAGGTGTGGTGGCATAAACACAATACTCAGTGATCAGAGGCTGAAGTATCAGAGGTTAGAGGTCATTCCTAGCTACATACTGAGTTCAAACCCAACCTGGTCTATAGGAGTACCTGTCTGAAACAAAAAAAAATCTTATGTAGTTATTTAACTCCATTTAATAAAATAAAAGAGCAAGATGGTTAAGATAAACTGAATATTGTGGCTCATACCTGTAGTCCAAGCACTCAGGAGGCAAAGGCAGGAGGATTGTGAGTTTGAGGTCAGTGCATTCTATAGTATATCAAGATATTAGTGTAAAGGTTGGAGGGATAAAATGGTAAAATTGATGTTACATACATTTTTTTTCATTTGCCACGCTAGAAGTGGGACCAGGACCTCATGTTGGGTACAAACTCCACAGCTAATCTATATCCCAGACAGATAGCTTATTTAATTTTTGTTCTTTTCTGAGGTCTAGCTATGTAGTCTAGGCTGGCCTTGAACTCACAATCATGCCTCAACCTCTTGAGTTCTGGGATTACAGATGTGAACCACTGTAACAAAGAACATACCTGAATTTAAAGACATTATTTGGGACAGAGGTGTGAGTGGAACACATCTGTAAATTCAACGCTTGGGAAAGCAGAAAGATTTCAAATCCAAGGCCAAGTTGTGCTACATAGTTAGATTCTGTCTCAAACAAAACAACCAAGCACTTGGGATGCAGCTCAGTTGTAGAATACACTCATGAACACACACACACACACACACACACACACACACACTCCAAATAACATCTTTTTTAAAAAAGTACTTATTTAAGCAGAGTGTGGTGACTCATAACTTTAATCCCAGCACTTGGGTGGTGGTAGGGTGAGGGAAAGATCAGCAGATCTCTGTGAGTTTGAGGCTAGCCTAGTCTATCTACATAGGAAGTTCCGTGTTAGCCAGAGGTACATACAGTTAGACTGTCTCAAAAAACCAAAACCAGCCAGGTGGTGGTGATGCACGCTTTTAATCCCAGCACTTGGGAGGCAGAGGCAGGTAGATCTCTGAGAGTCTGAGGCCAACTTGGTCTACAGAGTGAGTTCTGGAACAGCCTGGATTGTTACAGAGAAAAACACTGTCTCAAAATAAAAAAAAAAAAAAGTTTTCCAGACAACGTGTTACTGTTGAGCTGTAGTAACATATAAGTAAGCTTTAAATTAATACCTGTCATTGAAATCAAAACATATTAACTCTCATCCCCTCATGCTGTCCCTGTTTACTCTGAAATGACTGTTTAACCTCTGGTGGAAAAGCCAGGTGAGCTCAAAGCGCTCAAGTGATTCCAAATGACTGAGATTACTTTGGAAGCAGGAGTGATGGACTGGGGAGAGGCTTAGCAGGTACAGGTGTTTTCTGTGCAAGCATGAGGACCTACGTTCATCCTCAGCACCTATGTGTGAGGGCGTGGTGGTGCTCACTAGTACCTCCAGCATGGAGAGGTGGGGAAGCAGAGGCAAACAGATCCTCTGGCCAGTCAGACCAGCCAAATGGCAAGCTCCACATTCAGTGCAGAGGCCCAGATCCAGGAGTTGACTTTTGTTCTTCATACCTGTACACACAAAGTGTAGACATGCAAAACAGACAGAAACATACACACACACACACACACACACACACACACACACACATTTCTAGAGCCATTTAGAACCCAGAGCAATAAAATATTCTTTTCAGAGAGAAGTAGTTTTATTATTTTATTTACTTATCTTTTGAGATAGTCCCATGTAGACTGGCTTTGTAGTCAAGGATGACCTTGAACTTCTGATTCTCTTGCCTCTACCTCCTGAATGTTGGGATTACAGGTGTATACCTCACACTCATTTTATGTGGTATTGGGGACCAAATCCAGGTCTTCACGTGTACTAGCAAACATTATATCAAGGGAGTTACATAGTCAGCACTTAGAAAGATATTTTATTTTATTTTTTTAAAGATTTATTTATTTACTATGTATACAGTGTTCTGTCTGCATGTATGCCAGAACACCAGAAGGCATCAGATCTCATTCTAGATGGTTGTCAGCCACCATGTGGATGCTGAGAATTGAACTTAGGTCCTCTGGAAGAGTAATCAATGCTCTTAACCTCTGAACCATCTCTCCAGCCCCTAGAAAGGTATTTTAAAACTGTTTTTTTTTTTTTAAATACAGATCTATTGCCGGGCGGTGGTGGCGCACGCCTTTAATCCCAGCACTCAGGAGGCAGAGGCAGGTGGATCTCTGTGAGTTTGAGACCAGCCTGGTCTACAGAGCTAGTTCCAGGACAGGCTCCAAAGCTGCAGAGAAACCCTGTCTCGAAGCCAGAGCTATGCAGAGAAACCCAGTCTCAAAAAACAAAACAATGGGAAGGAGTAGGTGGGAGAGAAGGTGGAGGGAATGGGAGAATGGGAGAGAGTGGGAACTGGGATTGGTATGTAAAATGAAAAAAAGATAGTTTGTTTTCTTTTTCAAAAAAATAAAATAAAGTGAAAACACAAAACACCAAAATAACAAAACCGACACTTCTTTACATACTAGTTCCTTTAGGGCTCTGTTTCATTTTGGTTTTGATTTTTGTTTTTCAAGACAGCGTTTCTCTGTGTAGCCCTGGCTGTCCTGGAACTCACTTTGTAGACCAGGCTGGCCTCGAACTCAGCTCGGAGATCTGCCTGCCTCTGCCTACTGGGTGCTGGGATTAAAGGAGTGCGCCACTACTGCCCAGCAATTTAGTAATTTTTATATATGTTCTTTTAAAATAATTTATTTTTATTTTATGTACATTGATGCTTGGCTTGCATGACGTCTTTGTGAGGGTGTTGGATTAACTAGGATTGGGGTTACAGACTGTTGTGAGCTGCCATGCGGATGCTGGGAATTGAACCCAGGTCCTCTGGAAGGGCAGCTGAGCCATCTCTCCAACCCCCTATATATGTTCTTTTTCACAAAATATTTTTATTATTTGTGTGTGTGTCCCTGAAGAGGACAGAGGCGTCCTCTGGAGCTAGAGTCAGAAGTGGTAATGATTTCTTACCTCGAGCCATCTCTCCAGCCCCTTGTATGTGTTCTCAAATTCTAACGCAATCCTTTCACCAACAATGCTCAGGGCTAACTTTGCCCTTTATCTTATCCTTGGGAGGTACCACCTAGCAGCTTGGGATCCAATATGTCCTGGAAACTGCAGATGAGAACTGAATGGCTGAATTTGTCCCCTGGAAAGCACTCGAGTCCTCAGCTCTTGGTTCAAAGTACTTTTTCAGGCTCCCATAGGAGGGGGGGCCTCCTGTGCCAGTCTTCCCTCTGGAATCTGGATAACTGCTTTTCTTTTAGATCCTAGAATACCTCTTGCCTAGTTTTGTTACCAACCCGTCACATCCTAGCATAATTATATGTTTCTTTCCATTTCTAGCCAGCAAATGAAGTCAAGAACCTGGTCCTACTAATGACAGATTTATGCGCAATGTTCTGGCCAATCAGGGCATTTCTAGTATGGCTGCCCAAAGTTGAGTGATCTGGAGAAGGGGCAGGTAGTACTCAGAGGGGTTGAGGATGTCATGGTCCCTAAAGGTGGGGAGAGGCTTTACAACTAACCAGGGTCAGATGTAGCCCAGGCTGACCTTGAACTCACGAGAGCACCCTCGATCCTCAAGGTTGTAGCTATGTGCCACCACACTCAGCTTGCCTGTCAAGGTTTCTATGTATTAGTTCAAGGATAGCTTTCTCCATCACAAGCCCCTATCTGCAGGCGAGAAAACAAGCTGACAAAATCAGGGCGCTAGTCTAAAATATCCTGGCAAGAAACTGGATGGCAGTGTCTGCCACTGTCAATGCTTCCAGCTGTACAAGCATATTTGACCACCAGGAGGCGCCAGGTGCCCATTGGTAGGGAGACACGGGTACCAGCCAAGGGGTTACTGTGAAAGTTCTTTTGAGAGCGGCTTGGGGTGGGAGGGCACATCTAGCGAGCCTGGGGAACCCGGGAGCCGTGGCACAGGAAGAGTGTGTAAGGGTTGGGGGAGGTGTTGTAAGAGAGCCAGGGTTCAGGAACGTTGGCGGCTGGAAGGGTAGCCAAAGGCGTTTTGTGGTCTCCTGGCTCTGCCTTGTTCGGCCCTGTTGGGGGAAAAGGAGGGTTCTCTAAAAGGGTGGGCCCCTGCTTCCATCTCCGATCTCCTCGGAGAAGCTCAGAGCCTGGAAGAGGCCGGACATTCCTAAGTTTTCTGGCAAGGAGACCAGGAAATCAGATCTCGAAGTCAGCCTCCTTTCAGGCCCAGCCAGTTCTGTCGAATAGACCCTTGCCCCAAGACTTCCCGGAAAAGCTCAGCTGTGCCAGGGGAGCCACCCTCAGGCTCCCGAGGAGTCTGCTGCCTCTAAATGTACCGCGGTGTTGTTCCTCTCCCTGGCTATGGGTCAGATCTATCTTCTAAGCATGGGTCCTATACAGTGAATGGTTCTCTGTGGGGCACATTTGTGTGTTTCCCTAAAGCCCTCTTCCAGGTCCATCTTCATGAATGCTAGCATCTGTGGGGTTGGACCTGAAAAGTTTGTAATCATCGTTAATCCCCCTGTTCCTTCTTCATTTCCCATGCCCAGTGAGCTAGCTTTTCCACCTCCTGGCTTCCACCACGCACTGGGCCAAGGGCCCAGCATCTCTTCACTAGGATCGCTGCTACTTTCTGAAGTTCCACTGTCAGCCTCCAATACCTTTTCCAGGTGACAGTCTTGATAACCGGGGTATGTTCCTTACCTGCTGAACCTGTCCAGTAGCTTTCCAGTGTTTCTTTTTCATAAAAAATAAGTTGTTATTATTTCTGGGGGGCACACACATGGTGAGGGTAGAGGCAGCTTTTGGGGTCTTTCCTTGTACCTTTACATGGATTCCGAGGATTTAGTTCATCAAATTCACACTGCAAGTGCTTTACCCAGGAGTCATCACGCAGTCTCATCCCCAAGGTTTGATTGCTTCTTTTTTTCCCCCAAGTTTTTTTGAGACAGAGTTTCTCTGTAGCTTTGGGGCCTATCCTGAAACTTACTCTGTAGACCAGGCTGGCCTTGAACTCAAAGAGATCCACCTGTCTCTGCCTCCCGAGTGCTGGGATTAAGGGCATGTACCATTACAGCCCTGTGGGATTTTACTTTTTGATTTTTTTTTCTTTGAGACAGGGTTTGAGTAGCCTTGGCTGTCCTGGAACTTGCTCTGTAGACCACGCTAGCCTTGAACTTACAGAGATCCAGCTGCCTCTGCCTCTAGAATGCTAGGATTAAAGGCGTGCACCACCACCACAAGCTACTTTTTGGGTTCTTTGAGACAGTCTCAGTGACTAGCCAAGGCTGGCCTCAGATTTCTGATTCTTCTGCCTGCCTGCCCTGTGCTGGGATTGTGCGATCATGGGTATAAACGGCCACATAGTGCTTCCATTGTGCTTGCAATAAACATCAGAGTCCTGCATGGCAGGTTTTCTGAATGGGCTGCCCTTCCTAGCTCTGTGAGGCTATGTCCCTTCACTTTCTAGGCACCATCTACACTGGCCATGCTCACTTTAGGGCCTTTGCATAGTTTCCTCTACTTGGAACCCCATGCCTTTGCCCTGACTCTCCAGGATTTCAGTTCCAGACTCCCTTCTCGGGGATGCCCTAATTTGTCCTCATGACTAGGTCAGATCCCTTACTCATTTTCTAATGCCCCATACTTAGCTGCTTACAGGTTGTCAGAGCTGTAATTATGTGTTTGTTTGTAACGCTATTTATTAATAGACCTCTATTAAGGTAAGGACCACATCAAGCTTTGCCCACTTAAAAACAACTTCTGGGGCAGGTGAGGTGAGTGACTTACTTGGTGGGTCATGTGCTGGGGTCTAAACTTGGAGCCCCATGTTTGCAAGGCTAGTGCTTTACCATCGCCCAAGCCCTCACCCAGGCGGTGGTGGCGCACACCTTTAATCCCAGCGCTTGGGAGGCAGAGGCAGGTGGATCTGTGAGTTCGAGGCCAGCTTGGTTGACAAGAGCCAGTTCCAGGACAGGCTCCAAAGTTACAGAGAAACCCTGTCTTGAAAAATCAAAAAGTGTTCGATTGGGTCTCCAATCTCATCACGTCACCATCACCATCTAACAGCATTCAGTTCCCCAGGGCCCTGAGAATAAAAACCCAAGCTTCCAAGCATGGCCTTCCAAGGCCTTGCCTGTGTGGGTCCCCTCATGCAAACTGTTTCCAGGCCCTTGTCTAACTCAACAAATAGCCAGTGTCTGTTCTGCTGGGCAGTGGGCACCGTTTTCAACCCCAGACTCCATCATATTTATCCTCCGTCTTCTGGATATGGGACACAGCTGTTTCCCCCACAGCCCTTCTGGCCTTGCCTTGAAAGTGCCTCTTTCCCCTGCCCACCTCCCTGACCTTGCTCAGTCAGCACCACCTGCTCACACTCAGGGCCACGCCCTGATGCTGGAGCTTCCACGGCCCTGACCACACGCCATACTTTCCCATCTGTGTGCTTAGTGTCCACCTTTGCTTTCAGGGGCTCAGGAGTGTCGGAGCTTGGTTTCTGCTTACCAGTGTATCCCCCAGGCACTTAGCAGGGACTCCACAGACAATTATATTGACTGAACGAATGAGTAAATGCCTTGCCAAGAACACTCAGAGGACACTGAGATGTTGAGGCCTCTGCCTCAGCTGAGAGGGGTGGAGGTGGGAAGCGTGTGTGAAGGAACTTCACTTGTGGCCCAGAATGGCTCACCCCTCCCTGGTCTCCCCAGTCATGATATGCCTGGGACTTGCATCTTGTATTCTGCCACACCTCCCCAGTCCCTTCCCTTGCAGCTACCCTCTGAAGTACTGTTCACAGTTCTAACAAGACAGCTCCTGCAGGTACCCACGGAGCTTCCCAGACGTTGACTCCTTTGACACTCTCCCCTAGGTAGAGACCATGCCTGCCTTGACCTTCTAAGCCTCCTTCCTCAGCTCCCCTAAGTGCTAAGATTAAGGCCATGCCAACATGTCCAGAACTCATTTCCTTTCCTGTTTCTCAAAAGGGAAACAAATTCGTGCATTTGTTTATTTTATGTGTCCCCAGATGAGTTAGAAGCTTTGCGCCACACAGAAAACTGTTTGCATTGGCCTAAACAATAAGGGAAGTTAGGAGACAGGCTTGCTTAAAAATGTTTTGGCTTTGAATGTATTATTGTGTGTGAGTGCGCATGATGCATGTGTGGGCGGGCATGCGGAGGTCAGAGGGCAGCTTTGTAGAGCCAGTACTCTCCTGTCAAGCTTGTACTGCAAGCATATTTGACCAGTGAGCCACTTCACCAGCCTGAGCTAGGCCTGTGTTATGGTCGCTTAATCCAGTGGTGTGCTCAAGGACTTAGATTTTGGGGGCTGTAAGCTCAGCAGTGGAGCACTTGCCTAACGTGCATGAAGGAGGCCCAAATCCAATCCCCAGTACTGCAAAACATAAAAAAGAAACACCAGCTGGATGGTGGTGGCGCACGCCTTTAATCCCAGCACTCAGGAGGCAGGGGGGGGCAGATCTCTGTGAGTTGAGACCAGCCTGGTCTACAAGAGCAAGTTCCAGGACAGGCTCCAAAGCTACAGAGAAACCCTGTCTCGAAAAACCAAAACACAAAACAAAACAAAAAAGAAACCCCCAAAACAGACCTAGCATTCAAGGTTCTCAACACTGTCATCCTTGATGTGGGCTTTGTTTCCAGGTTGGTTAGTGGGGGTATGCTGACTCCAGGCCTGACAGCGCAACTTCACCAAATAAGCAGGCTTCTCTCCTTGCATCACTACTGCAGTGTGGTCAAGAACCACAAAACTCAGCAATTTAAAGCATTATCTGTTTTTGGAGGTGGCTAAACTGGCTGGTTCTAGTTCTAGGTGTCCCATAAGGTGATAAGTCACACTGTCAGCCAGGCCTAAAGTGGTCTGAAGGCTGGCCTGGGGCTGAAGCGCCTGTGTCCAAGTTTAGTCTCGTAACTGCTGGCAGCATTTCCAAGTTTAGTCTCATAACTGTTGGCAGGAAGCTTCAGTTTCTGGGTACATAGGTCTTTCACAAGGACTCTTATTTTTACTCAGCCTTCCTCCAACCTGCGTGACCCAAGAGCAAGACAGCAACCAAGACAACAGCCTCAACTGCGGGAAACACCGTTCTTTCTGCTGTATTCTACTGGCTACTCTAACCCATTTACAACACTCAGGGCATGCTGGGAGGTCATCTGAAAAACTATCTGCCACGCAGGATTTCTTTTTAAAAGTGAGACAGTCTTTTCCAGAAGTTTCTAGGAGGCTTCCCTTCACACCTGCTGGCTAGAGCTGTATCACACGCACGCACACACACACGGCAATCAATCACTCATAGGGAATCCAGGACCATCATTTTTGGCTTATCACAATCATGATTCACCACCCCTGCGGCTAGGAGCCACCGCTGCTGAGGTGTGAGTTAGTGTTCTGAAGAGCCTTGTTACCTGGACAGATTCTAGGTAACCTAGCAACTCTGTCGGGAATGAGGAAGGCGTGACAGGGAGGGAAGCTGAGCATACAGTCCAGTGTCTATGATGCTCACTGCTTGAGTAGAAACTCCACAAGCACAAAGTCTATGTCTTCTCCTACTACTCTACTTCCAGGGTGAAGCCCAGTGCCTGTATAGGTTATACACAGTAATTAATGTCTGTTGAAAGAATAAATGAATTCATAATAAACTAGAAGACCATAGGACAGGGAGTCCAGGACTGCAACCACCAGTTAGGGGTATACAGCCCCAAGCCCGAAGCTCCTTAAGATCTCAGAACTCAGGTCACCTCTTCCTACCCTCACCCCCAGCTCCAAGGACACACGGGTTTGGCAGAATTATTCTCACTTTATTTCTGGAGAAGTTTGATCAGATGTAGTAACACTGATTCCAGGCGATGACAGGGGCCATTACCCCTCAAGCAACCAGTATTCTGTGGCCCAAGGTGTCCCCCCCTCTTCCCAGACCTGGGTTCCCCCCTCGGTTACAGTTAAATAGAGGAAGGATCTTCCCAGGGAGCCTTGGGAGGAGGGACTGCCTCCTGTCCCCGCCTCCTCCACGTAGAGGTGTCTGAACACAGCTATTTACATATTCACATCCACCGTACCCCACCAAACCAAGGCAAATACTATAATTGGCCCCTCCCCAGGGGGAGGCCAGAGAGCTATGAGTGTATGTGTGTATGGGTAAGATGGGTGTCTGAGTGTGTGAGCACACGGGTGCACTGAGGAGCAGGGCCTGCTTCCTGCCAGAGACATATCAGACTATAAGGTGCAGATTAAAAACAACAGTGAGGACCCACCCCCAGGGGCCCAGGCCACTTCCATCTTTGTTCTGTCTCTTTCTCTTCCAGACACCCAAGAGCTGATGCAAAGAAACGTTCGCAGCTGCACCGGGGTCCAAGGCAATTGCTTAAAGGACTTCTGAGGGAAAGGAGAGGAGGAAAAGTCAGGGCTGAGAAGTCCCAGTAGGGATGGGTGAGGTACAGCTGGTCCAAGAGCCAGGGTTCCTACAGTCCCTACCTGTGACCTGTGGGGGCTGCACCACTGCTTTCTTGAGGAAGGCTTCTGCCTCTGCAAATGGGAGGAGTCCCTCTGGTGTTCGACCCAGACCTTTCTCTCCAGTGGTTCCCTTTGGGGAGAAGCCGTTCTCCTGGTGCGCTGGGAGAGGCTGCAGGCCATTTACCAGGGACCCTGGCATCTCCTTGCTTGGCAGACTGTGGATGTAGGGGTCCAGGGTTAGTAACCCACCTCCCTAAGAAGCCCAGAATAGTCCATAGCTCCAGCGGCAGAGAGTCCCTGGGGTTGGGAGCTGGTACCTCCACTGTGGCTCCTGAGGGGCCAGCTCCTCTTTCTGGACAGAATCTTTCTGTAGCCCGGAAGGCCGAGTCTCTGCAGCTTTCACAGGGTCTATCACAGCAGAGAAATGGCCATCAGTTAGGGGCGGTTGAAGGGTGGGGCTGAAGCTCAGGGGTGACCAGAACAAAGGAAATGAGAAGAGCAGGGCGTTGGTTACCTGAGCCGGAATTGTTGACCATGGTCTCCTTTCCATCCCGCTTCTGTTTGAAAGGGAAGGCCGTCAGGTGCAAGGGCTATGTGGACCCATTCTACTGCTCCGCCCTCCCCGCCCAGATACAGAAAAGCCTCCCTACCACACTCTTCCTCGACTCCGGAGGTTTTTCTGCAAACTCCTTTCCCCAACGCCCACTCCCCAACCTGAGAATCCTGACCTTGGTTTCAGCAGCTTCTGACTTCCGGGTCCTCTTCATTATCTCCTCCAGCCGCTGTGAGGAGATCCCACAGTAGTTAGGCCCACAGACCTCACCCTCAACTTCTCACCAGCTGGCCCTATTCTAGGGCTGGAAGTTCTCAGCCCTGACCAGTACTTCCTTGTTCTATCTTCTACAAATTCAAGCTCAGGTCTGGGTCCATTGCTACCATTTACAGGAACTGAGGCCAGCCCCAGGCCCGTCCCCAGCCCCAGGCCCCGCCCCAGCCCCAGGCCCCGCCCCAGCCCCCACTGGCACTGCACACCTTTCTTCGCTCTTGTCTCTCCTGCTCCTCCTTTTGGAAGTGCTTTTCCCGCTCCAGGCGCTGGCGCTCAGCTTCTTCCCGGGACCGAGCTTCGGCTTCCTCTTTCTACCAAAGACCACCATAGCTTTGGGTTCCCTCCTGACCAAACCCACTCAGAGCCAGCTAAGATCAGCCCTTCCACCGGCCTGGGCACCTGCTTCTGCAGCCGCTCCTGTTCCTCCTGCTCAGCCTGTGCCTTCTCCCGAGCCTCTTGCTCCTCCCGTCTCCGGGCCTCAGCCTCGCGTTCAGCCCGGGCCTCGGCCTCCCGTGCCAGCTGCTCCTCCCGCATTCGTCTGGAGAATTCAGAAAATTCAAGCCTGGTTTTCACCTTTTTGGGTGCTACAAGTGCCCTCACAGTCCCTGAGGTCACACTCACTTGTCCCTTTCAGCCTGCAGCTTCCGCTCCTGTTCTTCGCGTTCCCTCTGTTCCCGAGCCTGGCGCCGCTTCTCAGCCAGGAGCCGAGTGGCTTCTTCCCGGTCTGTGGTGCCGGCCATAGGTTTGCTAGGGGTCACCGGGGGAGCAGTGGTAGGAGGGGCAGTCGGGACAGTGGTGTCTGGAGGAAGATCAAGACCAGGGAGTCAGCACACATGGGTACAAGCACCTCCATCACCCCTGTACACCCGTATGCTTTCAGGACCTCAGTGACCCATTCATTCAACCCAGTCGCTGCCATCACTGTCTGAGACGTGGCCTGTTATGGGCAGGAGATCCCTCTTCCTGTCCCTCTGCACTAGCGTCTGTGGTGTCCACTTCCCAGACACAGGAAAAGATGGCCCCTCTGCCCCGCCCACCCTCACTCTCTGTGCACCTGCAGGGATCTCGGTTGAGGGCTGCTCCTTCTGAGGCTGGGCTGGGGTAGGTGAGGGCACTGGGGAGGGCGCTGGTGAAGCTGGTGCCGCTGGCTCCTTCTCCTCAATGGTTCTGCTCTTGCTGCGGTTCTTGTCCTCAGGCCCTGATGGGCTGGGGCTCTCTTTTGCCTCCTCCTTCCTCCGAACCCGCCCCTTGGGTGATGCAGTGGTGCTTCGGGGGGATGGTGGTTTTGGAGGAAGGGCATGGCCTGGTCCTGGGCTGGGGCAGGGGGAGGCAGGTCTGTGCCAGGTTGTAGAGGGAGAGGATGGCCGGGCCTTGGACTTAGGGCTAAGAGAGAAGAAAGGGGTTAGAACCGAAGGCAAAGCACCTGGGCGGGCACTCCCCTCCCCCAGCATGTCACTTCTTTGATGAAGTGAAAGATTACTTGTTATTGTGTGGAGCATGCATGTGTGAGCATGCTTATGGAAGTCAGAAGGCAGCTGTGAGGTGGTTCTTTCTTTCCATCTTTCCATGGATTCCAGGGATTTAACTCAGGTCACAATGCTTGCACAGCAAAGGCCTTTACTCATTGCGCCATCTTACCAGCCTCCAATATTACCTTTTGTGGGCTGGGCTGCATCCCCTCCTGTCCACTCAGTGTTATCATTTCCTCTTAGTGCATATATCCCAGTTTGCAATTACAAATTCATTTGTGAGAGCTTTTGACTAACATCTGCCTCCCCAGCAGCATGCACACTTCGTAAAGCAAAAACATAGGCCTGGTTTAGCTCAGCGTCCTCAGCACCCAGAACACCACAGGGTAAGTCGGTCACTGATCAAGTATGTACTGAGTTGCTTATCAGGTGTTACTGTTTTAGGAGTTGGGGGTGGGGATGGGGGTGGGGGGTGTCCATAATCAAAAACAGAAAAGAGAGAGAAAGGGGGGGGGAATAGAGGATAAAGGAAATAAAGAAGAATAGAAAAAAGGTAAAAGTCCAGGGCTGGAAGACAGCCAGGAGTTTGTGGCCAGCCCAGGCTATACCATTAGTTCAAGGGCATCCTGAGCTACATAAGGAGACCCTGCCTCGTAAAAACAAAACAAACCAAGGGTCAGTGGGTAGAACGCTTGCTGAGCATGCATACAGCCCTGTAATGCCAGCACATGAGAGGTGGAGGCAGAAAGTCAAGGTCATCATTAGCTATAGAGCTAATTAGAGGTCAGTCTTGGATACATACATTCTTGCCCAACAAACAACAAAAAGGGACCAGTGAGATGGCTCAGCAGGCAAAGGGGCTTGCCACCAAGCCTAACAACCTGAGCTCGATTCCTGGAACCCACATGGTTAAGAACCAATTTCCAAGAGCTGTCCTCTGACCTACACGCGTGTGTGTGTGTGCGCGCACACACACACACACACACACACACACACTGGGAAGGTATGATGGCACAGGTCTGTTAGAACCCTGGCTGCTTTAGAAGAATCACAGGTTCAAGGTTGGGCAACTTAGTGAAACACTGTCTCACGAAGTAAGAGTCGGGGGGGGGGTGTCAAGAGTTGGAGCTATGTCTCAAAAAAAAGTGTGGGAGTGGGGGGAAGGGCAGAGAGAAAGGGAAAAACAGGGGCAAGAAAATGGGAAACCTGCCCTTTAATAACTTCAAGTATTTGGGAATGATTGATAGAGCCAGAGGGATGGCCAGGTGAGGCGCGGAGCCCCGCCCACCTGAGCTCAGCACCGGCGGCAGAGAGCCTGGGTCGCACAGAGGCTGGTAGCGATTGCCGCTTCTTGAGGCGCTCGCGGGCCAGGGCGCTCTTTTCCTTCTCGTTTTCTCGCTCTTTGTCCTTCTTCTCCTTTTTCTGCACCTGGAGGCGCGGGATAGGAGCGAGGAGGAGGAGGAGAGGTCAGCCGCGGTCGCGCTCCAGCCCAGTCGTGCCTGTCCCCACTGTGAGCTGCGGGCCACTCACCGGCGTGGCTTCCAGCCGGCGGCGGGCCAATGCGGGGCTGCCGCCGGCACCGGGCTTGCGTCGCTCCCCGGACGGGGTGCAGCGGTGCGCGCTCCGAGGGGCGCTACAAGGCGTTAGCGGGCTGGCGGAGGCTGAGCGAGGGCACACTGGCACGGCTGCAGAGGGATGAGTGCGGTCGGAGTGTGGCCCAGGCGCGAGGCTGGCCCCTGCCCGGCCCCTTGTGGGGCGTCTCCCAGGGCCGCTGCCCCTACCCTGGTCCCGGCCGTTTCTGGGCAGTGTAACAGCGCTGCGACTCCGAGCCAGGAAGGAGAGGGTGGGCGTCATCAGACGATCCACAATGCTGCTCTCCCAAGCGCTCAGCTGCAGGCTGCGATCTGGGGGGAGAACCAGGCAGAGCAGGTCAAGGCAGGCGGAGGCACAGGTGGGGACTAGGAACTGAACCCAAGAAGAGCCCAAGGATCCTCAAGAGGACTGTCACTCCCACCCCAAGTCACACAGGGTCACACATTTCTTCCTGAGAACTGGTCCTCCTTTTGCAGACACAGGCAACAACACACTGAGCAAGGGACTGGGAATATATCTCAGAGGTAGATCGCTTGGCTGTCATGCAAGAGGCCCTAGGTTCAATTCCCAAAAACGGTGGGGGAGGGAATCCTAGCCACTGCCCTGCATCACTTTAGGAGTGCCTCCTACCCAGCTCCCCAGGTGAGAGGGCTCAAAACTGTGAGCAAGGGAAGGAGCCATAACAGGATCTAGGGACGACCCCACAGCCCTCTCCCAGGTCCTACAGCAGGGCCTGCCTCTCCTGATCTCATCATGCTGGCCTGGGGGAGGCATGCTTCCTGGATTTGGGGGAGTGAGGGTCCTTGTGCTCCTCCAACCAGCCATTAGGAGTGTGCCAGAGGCTGCTAGAGGGCCCGGTTGCCCTAGGCCACCCTGCTCTGTCCCTTCAGCTGCTGGGTTATTTTTAAGCTTCAGTCAGGTGGGGTTGGTGTAGCAGCTGATTTGGTTGCTAGGCAACAGAACAACCAAATAAAAGCTAGAGAAACTTATAAATAACTTTAGCCATGGTTCTTTCAGATGGAAGCACCAGAGCATGGTGGGAACGCAGGAGCTGTGCCACCTTGGTGGGTCCCAACTTTGGACCCATCCAAGGACAAAGCAGGTGTTCTAGAGGCAGAGATGGCAGGGTTGCATGGCCTCCAGGGTGGAGCTAGAACAGCCCCACCCTAGTATTCAGGCTAGCCTGACATATGGGGGGGCAAAGCCACCTGTCGAAGGCTGGCCCCGGCCAGCTGGCTGTGGTTAGAGATGAAGTTGATTGCCCACTGCCACCCCAGCCCTTAGCCTAATCATCTCTTGAGGCCCCTGCCAGGTTTTCTGCCCTCTAGGCCATTATCCTTTGTGTCTGTTCTCCTATCCTACAGGACACTACTATGTCCTGGGGTCCAGACCCAAATGCCGGCTCCTCCAAAGGGCACAGAGCTCCGGGTGGGATAGAGTAGGGCTGGACCTGGAGTATGAGTGCTCCAGGGATGAGCTCTGGAGGGGCGGGCTGGCTGGCTACCAGGGGCTCTGGAGGGGAAGGCTGAGCCTCCTCTTACTTCTACTGGGGGAGTTCCAGAGCGTGGCAGAGGACTTTGAGAGCCGCTTGTTGATTATAGAGTCCACGTGTTTGGGCAGGTTTACTGCCGACACGGAGCACCTGCTCCCACCTGGAGGGGAAAAGACACGGCATTAGGGCCGGGCCAGAAGGGAGCCAGGGGGGGCACTGAGGCCTTCCATGCAGGATGCTCTGAGGGCGGGTGGGTGAGGAAGGAGTGGGCAGGCTAGGATGGATGAGGAAGAGGGGGCTTGACTTAGCCCTGGGAAGGAGAGGGGACAAGGGAGGTGATCAGAAACAACCTTGATTGGGGGAGCCAATGAAGATGGAGCAGAGGGAAGAAATGGTGAAAAACTAGAACTACAGCCTTCCTGGCCAGACCAAGGGAAGCCATTGCCTAGGGCTGGGTGCTGCAACCCCTCCCCACAACCACCCAACATTGGCACTTGCTGACACTGCCCAGCCAAGGCGCTAGGGATACAACACCCACATCCTGGGACAAGGCAAAGACGTCCCTAAACAGAAGACCTACACAGTTCAGAGTTCCACATATTTCTCCAGACACACAAAGACAAAGACATGCAAACATGGGCATATAGAGTGGGGGATACTTATTCATGCACATATGTATGTAGACATGCACAGACAGAGGAACACAAGTAAAATGCACACAGGCAGAAACATAATGAAGTGACCTAGCCATGACAGTTATGACAGCTTACCATGGGCCAGGCACTGTGCTGGGCACCACATACATGTTATCTCACTTGATCCTCCAAACACCTACCCACAACCTTGGAGGCCAAGCAGTGCTGTTATCCCCATTTTACACATGAAGAAAGTGAGATTTGACAAGTTAAAGGTCACACAAGTATCAGAGTTTGAACCTAAATCTGACTAAGGAGCCTCATGGAGGCACACAGCCTAAAACACAGCCTCACAGAGAGGGCTACACAGCACTTCCATGAGCACATACACTAGGTGAGATACATGAGCTATGGAACCTTCTCATTGCATAGACATCCAAGTGCAGTGGTATGTGCATGCCAGCAAGGAATCAGACCAAACTCCACAATGCGCTTATGTGAAGAAAACTCAGACAAAAAAACTACCTCCAAACAGAGGATGACAGGTTTTTTGTTTTTGTTTTTTTTTTAAAGCATCCAAGATCTGCAGGGTATTAAAGTCCTCTTTCTACACAGCATTAACTAACAGTATTTGGTAGGAGGAAAGCATGTTAAGCAACTCCTAAGATGACACAGGTTTGAGGAGCAAACCGAGGTGACACATTGGATGGCTTACAGGCCATTCCAGAAGACACATGAAGCAAGACACACCTGCCGTAGGGAATAGCGAGCACCTTGTGTGTAAAATGTTCCTCCCCCACATCAGCAGGCCTCAGCTCTGCCCAGCCACCCACCAGCACTTCCAGCCCACTCACTAGTCTTACGTCCAGGGGAGCTGTGGTGCAGGGCCCCTGCCCAGGACCAGCGCTGCTGCCGGATTTCAGCCCAGGTCTTCTTCACTGACCGCTGGATGGCTGCTTCATAGCGTTCCTGGGAGCCAATAGGGAAAAGAGAGAGGTCTGGACTCAGAATCAGCTACCATACCTGGGAGAAAGTCCTCCCCATCCTAAGTTCTTCCTGACTCACTGCAGGTAACCAAGATTACTGACTCTGCCGTGATTCAAGCCCATGTGCAATAGACAGATCCTCTCCACAGTTCTTGGAGAGCTTCTCTTGGGCTTGAGTCACTTCCTGACACGGGTGGGACTCTCCTTGCCTGGGGTTCCTGGGCAGGGTTATGTCTCCCTAGCACTGGGGATCCTGATCTTGGGTCTGTTTTCCTTTTTTTTTTTTTTTTGGCTGAGGCTACCAGACAGGCTAGGCTCTCGTATCCTTCATAGCCTCAACAATGCTCAAACTAGACTCTATCCATGTGACGGAAGTAGGATTGTCCCCAGACACATATCTGCATAAGTACAACAGAGCCTCGGGCCTGTCACAAACACATGTGGGAGCCAACGCAACTGCATGGACACACGGGGGTAGGGCCACAGAGGTAGATGCAGAAGGGACTGCCTAGGCACAGAGCACTTGGAGACATGTGTGGATGTATGTATGTACTTCTCTACTACATAGACCACCAGAGGTCGTACATTTATGCAGACCTGCAGATCTGTATGAACTCTCTTGGGACTGCCAAGAACATACCTTGTTTTTCTCAAGCTTCTGCCTCTGCCGCTCCTCCAGGGCAGCGCGGCGCTGCTCGGCTTTAAGCCGCTGCTCCTCCAATCGTCGTCGGCGCTCCTGGAGCTGCTTCTCCCGAAGCGCCTTGGCCTTCTCCTCTTTCTCCAGCCACACTGCTTTCTTAGCCGCTGGGGTAGGGATGAGGGGGCATGACCTGAGGGGTTCTGTGGCAGGCCTGAGCCTGAAGCAGCTCCCAGCAGCGGTCTGCTACCCCAGCCCTGGACCGTTCCTTTCCTGCCTGCCTCTGTGAGACCACCACTCTCAGAAGTCCCCTTCATATTTAGGGCTTCCTGAAGGCAGGTCCAGGGAAACCCTGCCCCCACTGGCTCACAGGCTGGAGGGCAAGGGAATCCACCAGTGTGAGACTCTCCTGCACATGATTTGGGGGCTACTGGACAGATTTCAGCACATGATAGTACATATAGAGCAGCGGTTCTCAACCTTCCTAAGGCTGCGACCCTTGAATATAGTTCCTCGTGCTATGGTGACTCCCAACCACATAATTATTTTGCCACTACTTCATAACTGTAATTTTGCTACGGTCATTAATCATAATGTAAATATTTGATATGCAGGATATCAAATATGCGACCCCATGGGGGTCATGCCAGGTTGAGAACTACTGTAAGATATAGGGTCTGTCTGGGTCTGATCTCAACTATCCACTAGCTCTTAGGCAAGTGATGTCATCTCTTCAAACCTGATTCCTCCTCAAACTATGCTGAGGATTTCGTGAGACCAGCACACACACAGTATTCTAGAAGGGTCTGTAATATTTATTCACAGGAGGCTGGGAATGTCGATGAAGATGATAACGTTACCCAAACACTCACCCAGGTACTTGGCCCGCTCTTCTCGTCGCTCTTTGGCAAGCTTGTGTCTCTCTCCTGCCTTCTTTACATCTGAGCAGAGGGAAGAGCAGAGAAAGTCAGAAGGCGTCCTGGGGCAAATGGCTTCAGCGTTCCCTCTAGCCCCACCTCACCTTCCTGGCCTCATCCTCCATGGCAAAAAAGATTCCAGATGACCAACCACAGCCCAGCACTAGGGACATCACAAATACCTTGCTTGCTGGGAGGGCTGTCAGAGGCTGGTACTGCTGTTGGGGATGGCTGGCTACTCCTTCGAGAAGGCCTGGTGTCCCGTGGGCCTGTGGCTGGTGGGGTGGGTCCCCTGCTCTTTGCTTCTGAAGATGGGGAGTCTTCCTGTGGGGGAGCTGGTCGAGGCGAGATCTGCCCGGTGGGAGTCTCCGGTTCCAGTGGGAGCTGCTTAGGACCAGTGGCATTCTTCATGGCGGGAGGGGTGTCCGGGGGAGTGTCAGGAACCAAGGCTGACATCGGTGTTGGTGGCGGTGGAGGGGAAGGGTCGCCTTCTGGAGAAGGTCTTGGCTCTGCGGGAATCCTGGCTATCATAGCTGAAAGATCAGTAAGAAAGAGGAAAGGAGGGTCAGACTGAACATATGTACTGCTGATTTGCACAGCAATCTCTCCGATGGATTTATTCGTTCATTCATGGATATTCTATCCATGTGCCAGGCCTACTATATTCCAGATAGTAACGGCATAATGGTGAGAGGACGGCCAGGATTCCTGCCTCTAGGGAGCTCACCCTCCAGTAGGGCAGACAGACAAGTGACAGCAGCGAGGAAGTACCACGTACAGCATAGCACAGCTGACATGGTCAACCTACACATGAAGAAATGCCAACTGAGCTGTGATCCGAAGGATAAGCAGGAGTTGGCAAAGCAAAGAAAGGGTCTGGCAGGGAAGAGCAGGCTGAAAAGGGGCAAATGAAGCATGGTATGTTGGGAGACTGAGAACAAATTTGCAGCACCACATGATGATCATTGGTTCCTATATCTGCCTCCCTTACCTCTTTTTCTTCCCTTTAAACAGAAATTACATTTATTCACCTATGTGTATGTGGGTGTGTGTATGTATGGGAGGATACATGACACGGTGTGTATGTGAATGTCAGAGAACTTGTGAGAACTGGCTCTCTCCTTTCACCATGCGGATCCTGGGGACAGAACCCAGGTCATCAGGCTCCGAGGCTGGTGTTTACCCATTGAGATGCCCTGCTGCCCCTTCATCATCTTTCTGCTCTGCCTCTGGTCAGACTGTCCAACCCCAAGGCTGGTTGGTTCACAGAGTATGTCAGGGCTGGGCACTTGGGGCCAACAAAGAGGAAGGGCAAAAGCATGGTACCTCTAGGATATCTGCATGGCCAAAGGCATCAATGGGGTAGGCAGCCAGCTATAGATTTGTCGGTGTGTAATCCTTAGACTTAGTCTTTAAAGCTATGACTCTCAAAGGCTAGAGAGATAGCTCAATGGCTAAGAGCACTTGCTATTATTGCAAAGGACCTTGGTTCAGTTCCCAGCACTCCCATGGTGGCCCACAACCATCTGTAATGCCAGTCTCAGGGTATCTGACACCCTCTTCTAGTTTCTTCCATTAGACATGCATGTGTTGCACATAGACAGACAAAATACTCTCACACACACACATATGTATATATAAATGAATCTTTTAGAAAAGATATAAGCCGGGCGGTAGTGGCGTATGCCTTTAATCCCAGCACTCAGGAGGCAGAAGCAGGCGGATCTCTGTAAGTTCGAGAGCTGGTCTACAAGAGCTAGTTCCAGGACAGGCTCCAAAGCCACAGAGAAACCCTGTCTTGAAAAACCAAAAAAAAAAAAGAAAGAAAAAAGAAAAGATATGAATATTGCTAGACATGGTGGTGGCACACACCTCTAGTTTTAGTCCTAGGACAGCTAAGACAGGAGGACTGCTGTGAGTTCAAGGCCAGCCGGACGATGTAAGGAGTCTAAAGTAAGCCCACACTAAACAGTGTGACCTAAACCTCCGTTTCCCCCCCTCCCCCCAGCATAACTATTCATCCATGCAGGTGGCACACACCTGTAATTTCAGCACTTGGGAGGCTGAGGGAGGAGTTCAAGGTCAACCTAGCTACACAACAAACTCTAGACCAGCTTGTCGCAAAAAAAGAGAACTTGGTTTTTTGGTTTTTTTTTTTTTTTGGTTTGAGTCTGGTCTCGAACTCCCAGAGATCCGCCTGCCTCTGCCTCCCGAGTGCTGGGATTAAAGGCGGCAAAGAGAACTTGTTAAACACACATGTGTATGCATTCACATGTGCATGTCACACCAAAGGACAGGTTAAAACTAGATGTCAGGCTAATGGCCTGTTCTAATTGTGTTATTTCAGGACAGGGAAGCAAGCCACTCAAATTCAAACTTCTGTTTTCTCATGTGTGGAATGGGTACAACGAACCTAGCACAGCGTTTCTACCGCCCTTTCCCTGCAAGACTTGGGTCAACTTTGTGCTCTCCTAGAGAGAATTCTTACCATGTTGAGCCCTTATGCCATCTGCAGGGGACCTCTGGCCACTTAGGGAGTCAGTGAGGACACAGCACTGACAGATGGGACTAGACAGTATCATGGGTAACATTTTCACTCTTCCTGGGGCCCTCTGTCATGCTAAGTCCTCTGTTCTGGGAACTCTGGCTCTCTCAGGACATGCAAACTCCCCATTCCTGGGACAAGTTGTATGTAGACAGCCAGGGAACTGTCTTTGGTTCTCTAAAGACCCTCTTCTGGGAGGAAGGTTTCTAATGGTTTGGGCTCAAAGCCAGACGATGCAAGCACGGACCCCAGCCTCCCTGCAGACTGAGTGACCTTGGACAGTTGTAGACCTGCTCTGTGCTACAGCTGCTCATACTACCTACGTCACAGCATTGAGATCAGATATAGCCACCAACATTCACACATGCATGAATGAAGACTGACTCTCTATGTAGCCCTAGCTGTCCTAGAACTGCTATGTAGACCAGGCTGCCCCAAATGGACAAGAAACCCACCTGCCTCTGCCTCCCAGGTGCTAAGACTAAAGGCAGGCACCACCACTGACACTCGTATTTTACCGAGTGTTCCCTACGTGTAAAGCCAAATGCTCTAGTTCTTTCCTCGTTGTTTATGAAGGAGATGTTATAAAGACATATTACACATATAAAAGACATGTTCATAAAGACAAGAAAGTAAAGCACAGCCAAGTGGTGATGGCGTACACCTTTAATCCCAGCACTTGGGAGGCAGAGCAGGCGGATCTCTGTGAATTTGGGGTCTACAAGAGCTAGTTGTAGTGGCATTTCACTTGTATTTTATTTTATTTATTTATTTATTTTTTTGTTTTTCGAGACAGGGTTTCTCTGTAGCTTTGGAGCCTGTCCTGAAACTAACTCTTGTAGACCAGGCTGGCCTCGAACTCACAAAGATCCGCCTGTCTCTGCCTCCCGAGTACTGGGATTAAAGGCGTGCGCCACCACCGCCAGGCTCACTTGTATTTTAATAAGTAAAAGTTGCCTGAGGATCAGAAAAGTAAAACAGTCACACTGGTCACCCTTATAAGACCAGGCAATAACACACACCTTTAATCCCAGTAGCCACACTAGTTTGCCATAGAAACCAGGCAGTAGTGGCATATGCCTTTAATCCCAGAAATAGAGAGGACTATAAAACAGAAGGAGACAGCTCTCAGACACAGTCTCATTCTGAGATTTCTGGAGGCAGGATCATCATTTCAGACTGAGGTCGAGGTTAAGAGTCAGTGGCTGGCTGCTTTGCCTTTCAGATCTTCAGGTTGAACCCCAATTTCTCTCTCTGGGTTTTTATTAATTGTGCTTCAAAACCCTGTCTTGAAAAACCCAGGAAAGAAAGAAAGGGAAAAGAAACTGAAGCACAGACAGACAGACTAGGGGAGTCCTTTTTGTTTCCTCTGAGACAAGGTCTCACTATGAGGGTAGCCTAGCCTGTGAGAACTGGTGTGCTCTTGCCTCCTCCTTCTGAGTGCTAGGATCCCGAGCACCTGCCACCGCACCCAGCTCGAGATCATGAGGCTAGGAAGTGACCCAACCTGGATCTGAACCCGGTAGCAGCAGCAGAGTCTAGGCTAGTGGTTCTCAACAAGTGAGTCACGACCCACACAGGGGTTGCATATCAGACATTTACATTACGATTCACAACAGTAGCAAAATGAAAGTTATGAAGTAGAAATGGAATAATCTTCTGGTTGGGGCCTGTATAAGGAACTGTATTAAAGGGTCACAGGCCCTTCTCCACAGACTCTAGCATCAATGTAAACAGTATGGACATTAGGCAATTATACCACCCCACTTTCCCTTCACTCCTTCCTGTCCAGCTTCCTGGACTGCAGGCAAGAGCCCAAGCCAAGGCCTTGTCTTCTCTCATAACCCTCAACCCTGACAGCCCCTTAACAGGTGACCCAGCTCTTCATACCAGCCAGAGCTGTGCCTTGTCACCTCCCAGCCAGGTGCAAATTCCTTAACAAACTTCGCCAGTGGCAGCCACTCAGCGAGGGCCTGCTACTCACTGGGGGATACCATCTTCCCTCCTTCCACAGACGAGGCAAGCAAAGCTCGTTCCATGAAAGGATTTGTTCAGGGTTATAAAAAATAATATTTGGTGGAAGGGGATTTGAACCCAGGGCTGCCTGAGGCCAAAATTTAGGTAAGTCTTACTTTAAAAGCTGAGGGTGAGGCTTGTGTGGGGCCCTTCCTCAAGCACCTGTGTGTGCTAACAGGTGTTGCAAGGAAACTGGTAGGCGGGTGTTTGTCTACACCCAGGCAAATCACACCCACCAGGTAAGACGGGGAGCGTCTAAGTAGGGCTCGACTACCGAGACGGAGAGAAGCTGGGAGGGGCGAGGCATATGGCATTGGATGTTGTCAAGGCCTGGCTGTAGTGGCGACAAGCTGATCCCTGTGCAGGAACCCTGAGCCTCCGAGTCCTCACAGAGTCGCCGGCAGAGATGGTTACTGGGGACACCATCTCTGGCCTCCTCAAGCAGCACCTGTTCTGAAGAAGCCATCCACGTCCCCTCTGCCAGATCTCCTCCAGGTCAGGCTTTGGCCCTATTTTCTGCAAGGTCAGCAGGGACCCCCCCCCTCCCAGGATGTTAATCTCGGAGCTGGCTATTTGTTTCATGCTTACTTGACCCACCAGCCACACTGACACACAGCCGGTCCTGTGATGCTTTGCTCCGCTTTGGAGAAGACAGACTTCAGGTGGGGCTTCCCTTCTGCTTTGCCAGCTGGGACTTGTGTGGCTCTGCCAGCCCCTCCCAGACATCCTAACCTCTCCACAGTGCTGTGTGCCCCAGGGCTGCCAGGAGTTCACTTCTTCTCTGACCCCACATTCCTTGGTGATGTCACCCAGACTCACAGCCCTAAAAACCATCCTTGTGCTGACAGCAACCAAATTTGTTTCTCCAGCCCAGACTTCTCCCTGGAGGACCAGTTTCACCCCTGTACCTCCCTACCTGACACCCCACATGTCTCATAGATGTCACAAAGGTAACCACTCCTCCCACTTCAGTTTTTCCCAGCACAGCTGTGGCAACTTCCCAGACTTTGGAGTCACTTCAGATCGTCTAATTTGAGCCAATCTTTTGGGATTTTTTTTCATGACGTACCCCAAATCCAATCACTTTTCACTACTTCCCTTTCTTCCTTCCTTCCTTCCTTCCTTTCTTTTTTGAGACAGGATTTCTCTGTAGACCAGGCTGTCCTGGAACTAGCTCTGTAGACCAGGCTGGCCTCAGACTCAGAGAGATCCATCCTCCTGCCTCTGCCTCCTGAGTGCTGGGATTAAGGGTGTGCGCCACCACCGCCCAGCAACTACCTCAATTCCCATCACCTTGGCCCACCCCTTTCTATTTCTTGCCCTGCTCCCTTGCTCTTTTCTCAACACAGCAGCTGGAGGGATCAATTAACAATGAGTCACATCACGTCACTCTTTCCTGAAATCCCCGGAATATACCTCCATCTCATGAAGATGAAACCCAAAGGGGCACAGACTCTCCAGGATCCTCCCTCCCTCTCCAGCCTGTTACTTCTCAGACATCATCTCCCCATTCCCCTTCTCCGGAGTTCAGCCCCTCCAGCCACCGTGCCTATGTCCCTCCACATTGGGCTGCAACTTGCAAGTCCTGTAGGAATATCTTTTTTTTTTTTTTTTTGGTTTTTCGAGACAGGGTTTCTCTGTAGCTTTGGAGCCTGTCCTGGAACTAGCTCTTGTAGACCAGGCTGGTCTCGAACTCACAGCGACCCGCCTGTCTCTGCCTCCCGAGTGCTGGGATTAAAGGCGGGCGCCACCACCACCCAGCTCTGTAGGAATATCTTTGTCCCCAGCTTCCATTAGGCTCACTCCCTCACCCCCTGCAGGTCTCGTTTCTCAGTCAGGCCTGCCTTGATTTGAAACTACAAACTGGAGTATCAGTGAGATGGCTCAGTGTGTAAAAACACTTGCTGTACAAGCTTGATAACCTGAATTTTATCCCTGGATCCCACATCATGCTGTGTCAGTGCACACCTGTACGTACGTACACATACACACACACACACACACACACCACATATAATAGTAAATTTAAAACCAAAGACCGTAATTAAATCTCCCTCTCCTCTGTTCCATTGTCCTTTACCAGTCACTGTAGATAAGCACCAACCTCATTTTTGTTTGCTTTTCAGTACTAGGGCTGGGCTTGACCCCAAAGCCTCTGACATCCTAAGCAAATACTCTACCACCGAGCTGTATCCTCAGCTTTTGCCACTTTTATGCCCACCCTGACTTAGGACTCACTCTAGAGTCCAGCCATGCCTTGAAACCTCAATCCTCCTGTCCCACCTGGCTGAGCAGCTGGGCTTACAAACTGGTGACACCAGGCTTTTCTTCATTTCCTTTTTGAGATCTCTCTTTCGTTTCTGTGTGTGTGCGCTTGCGCCACATGTGTCATAGGCCATAGAGGGCATGGATCCCCTGGAGCTCCCTGGAGCTGGAGGTCCTGGCAACTGCGTGCCAGCTGACATGGGTACTGGGAACCAAACTCTGGTCCTCTAGAAGAGCAGCAAGGGGAATTTCCCCCTGTTCCATCTCTTCAGCCTGTGTTTTCTTTATTTGTCTAATGTTTAGTGGTAAAATCACTTATTCGGAGGCTTGACATTGGAGAGGGGCAGAGGCCAATGGGATCTGACATCTCTGGCAAAGCAGGACCTTCTGGAACTGGTCACCACCAAAGCCTCTTTTTAGAAACAGGGTCCTGATATGCTGCCTAGGCTGTGCCAACCTCTAGGGCTCCAGCTAGCCTCCTGAAAAACTGGGGTGACAGTTGTGTGCCACCACATTGGTCCACAAATCCCATCTTACAGTGTCCCCACTGTTAGCCTATGGTCCCCAGGGCTACAACTGTTTGTCTCATTTTATCCTTAGCACCAACAGAGATAGGGATATAAATGCCCCATAAATAAGTATGGGAAATGAAGCCCCACCCTGGCAGGGAGCATCACCATTCCTTACCTGGGGGACTTCAGAGTCCTGCTCTGCCACACCCAATTCCTACTCTGCTCTCCACTGAAACTTGAAACTTCAATGGTGTCATCTGCTCTGAGGACAGAGCTGAGACACTGGAGGTGAGGCCCCGGCTCTGGCATAGGCTAAAGGCCCGGTCTCCCTTCGCCACTTGTCTTCAATCTCTACCTTCCCTGATCCCTGCTTGTCCCCTGAACTCTAACTCTCCCGACCTTCCTTTATGTTCGGCTAACCACCCAAGGGCCTTTGCATGTGCTCTTTCCCTTCTTCTCTTCGCTAACTCTTCCTTCTCCTCTGGTTTAGTCACCTTTTCCTCAGACAGGCATTCCTTGGCTTCTCCAATTGTCACAAAATTCTTTATGACACACAGTTGTTGCTCCAGGAGCTTCTCTTGGGAGCACTGACCTAGACTGTCAAGCTTCTTTGTGTAGTTCCTTCCTCCTTGACAGTGAGGAAGCCCTCCAAGGGCTGGGTCACATCTGCTTGGCTCAGCTCTGCTTTGGCAGCAGCTACCACAATGCCAGGTCCGAGGAGACAATCAAAAAGTACTTTGAATGACACGTGGTGAGGCCACCCTAGCCTGAAGCAGGTGCATAGGAAGGAAAAAGTTTCCTCTCATAAAGAACAGATCTGTTGGGTGTGGTGCCACAAGCCTTTAATCCGGCACTAGGGAGGATTTCTGTGAGTTCGAGGCCAACCTGGTCTACATAGAGGAGTCAGGACTACACAGCAAGTTCAGGACAGCCAGAGCTACATAATAGAGAGATCCTGTCCGGGGGGAGAGGGGGGAGAGAAACTGCGTGGCCATGTATTTTGAAGTGCTAAACACTTGAAAGGAAAAGGACCTCCATCTCAGCGGAGTTTGGGTGGGACCCTGGACAAAGGTACTCAGGTAGACGTTAACAAAAATGAGTGTTTTTCTCCAGCAGCTGAACAAGAAAAATTTCTCAAGAGGCAAACAGGACGCTTGGAACTACTTTTGTGACCTGGCAGGCTGCTGACCCTGAATACAAATATTCCCTCAGAATTACGCCAACCCTGACAAAATGCCATCAGGATGGCGTTACCTGGAACAGCTTGTATTAATCCAAATGAATTCCCTGGTTAATTCTCTATACAAATATGATTGATTCTTTTCTGATTATTCAACTCAATCAAATCTGATCCTTCAGTTACTTAATGTTATCTTGCTTTTGGACTGTGCCAGACTGGGAGGTCTCACCCACCGCCAGTTCTCTTCTGCTATGTTGCTATCCAGCAGAAGTGTTTGCTAAGAACTGGGTAAGCAGTAGATAGTTTGTATTTATTCCTTGGCACGAAGAACATTTGCAGGGCAAAGGTGCAGGAACTGGTTACGAGGTGATGTCTGAAAGTTCTGCCTTTTCAAGAGCCCTTAAAAGGCCTGCATCTGGGGTCTGCTAAGGGAAGGGGGCCCAGCCCCTCTGTGAGCCTGCCACACGGCTGCTGTCTCCTGGCAGTCCTTACATGCAGGCTTCTCTCTTCTGCCGCCCCAACTCCTACTGGGCCAATGGCCCCTCACAGCACTGATAATTTGGTCTCACCATGTGTCTGCCTGCCATGCCGCCCCATGGAAAAACTCACTGAGAGAAGAAACTGGGCCTTAGTCCTTTCTGTAGCACACACAGACCATGCTCACAGTAGAAACCTATGTCTGATCAGTGAATACCTAAGCAGATGGATGGATAGATAGACACACGGACAGACATGGAAAACCACCTATACAGTGTGTAGTTAAGCTAGGCATAATGGTATACATCATGTTCTGATACTTGATAGGTGAAGGCAGGAGAATCAAGTGTTCAAGGCTAGCCTCAGCTACATGAAATCCTACCTTAAAAAACAAAGAAAAAGAGAGAGTACATAGTAGGACCTCCAAGGTGCATGGATATTTCTTTAAATTCGAAATGTAATGACTGTATCAAGACCCTGCTGTCCTCTGCCAACTCCTAAGCCATGTCCTCTTATGTCACTTGATTCTCATAACCATCCTAAAGGGAAAGTATCATACATGCCCCTGCCTCCTTCATAGGTAAGATAACTGTTACTCACATTAATAGATTGTTCATGCCAGGGGCGGGGTTTGAACCCCAGTGCTGCTTGATGACAAAATCTTAGGTTATGCTGTTCCTGTTAGCTATCACATCATCATTCCCTCGGGCTCCCACCAGTGCCCTAAGAAGGAAGTGATTCGGTGGCTCCCCCAGGGAGGTTCCCCACAAAAGTGAAGGGTGCAGGTGGGGCAGACAGGCCTTGAGCTAAGAGCTCAGGAATGCAGGATAGGCAGGCTCCTGCCCAGGCTGGCCAACAGGCGGCCGGAAGGGAGGTCCATCTCCGAGGCAGAGCCGAGTCTGTCCAGGTGGGAGCTGAGGGGAGCAGCAGGGAAGCGTGATACAGACAAAGGACACTGGACAGATAAGTACCTCCGTCCTTGCTATGGCACCTGAGGTGTCAACATTAGGCCACAGATGAAGACAGGAGGACAGACAGAGAGAGCAAAGACATACGGAGACAGAGAGGGACCAAATCAGAGAGGGACCAAAAGCAAGCACCCATGAGCGGAAGCAGACAACATAGACAAGGGCACGCACTATGATGAGACAAGACATTCTTGGGTCTCCCTCAAGAAATAGATAACCACACATGCACAGAAACACACATGCTCTGAAACAGACACAGACGTACCCACACAGAAACACCCACAAGCAGCCAGGTCCTCCCTCTGAACCACAGCAAATAGAGAGCCAGTTTCCCCTGCGTACTTCTCTAGCCTTGTCCCTGTAGCTTCTGCTCTCCCCCCTCAGGGCATTCCTTTACCTGGGGCCAGAGGAAGTCTGATTCATAACAGCAGCTAAGGCTTCTGGCTGGCCCAGCTAAGTATATAACCTTGTTAGTTCATTCAATCTTTGATACGATCCTAAGAGGGGGATACTGTTACCCCACTTTACGAATCAGGAAAACAGATTCTGAGATCAAGACACTGGCTAAAGCCACACAGCTGGGAAAGGGTAAAGGTGGGGTTTGGACAGACTCAGCTTAATGTCTCCGTGACCCTCACTCTGCTCCTGGAGAGATCTGGGCTGGGAGAATGGGGCTGGTTAGGAAGGACGAAGCCTGAGGGATGCCTGGCTGGGCCAGGACAGGTGTTTCTTGATGTTTCCTAAGAGCAGCATTAGGCCTGACCTGGAGGAACTCGGCAGTGATAAGCAGTGCACTGGGAAAGGCCAGCCTCCCCGGAGGTAGGAGCAGGATCCTGAAGCTCGCCTAAAGCTTCCGTAGTCCTAGGGAGACAGGCTCTGAAGGAGCTCCCTGGCAGGGCTGGCGGCCATTGTTTCCTAGCCTCCAATCAGGAGCACCCACTTCCTGTTATTTCAGGCGGCAGGAAATGACCCCATCCCGCAGCTCAGGCTCCACCAGGTCCCTCCCTCAGCCCCAGCCCAATGTCTGAGGAATGGGCTTTTACTTAGGCTGCCGTCGCCAACAGAGTGATAGTCTTCACAGGGAAGCCAAGGGCTCGCTGCCTCTACCAGTGTCTGCAAGAATCCCTGAACCACGATGGGCACTGAAGTAAATTTTGGGAACATGGTGGTCCAGACCCTGTCATTGGCTTGCTTGGTCATAATTCTGTATAAAGATTTGGTGCCTAAGCTTCAAATCTTGCCTCTGCCAGCTCCTAGCTGTGTGGCTTTAGGCAAGCAACCCTGCCTCTCTGGGTCTCATTCATAAAATGGGCAGACAATTAGTCCCTACACATGGGATTTTCATGAAGAGCAAATGAGAGAATACACATGATATACTGCCTGGCATGGTGAAGGCCATGAACAAATGGCAGGGTCGGGGGACAATAACAATAAATTTGGAGAGCCAAGGAATCACTTCCTTCCCCAGGTCTCCTCTGACAGCTGGGGAGGAACAGCAATATCAGTTCCCTACCCCAAGCTCCCACTCCCCTCGGGGAAGAGCTGCAGCTGAGAGGTGATGCTGGAGGCTGTGCCCAGGGGGTGCCAGGCAGAGCCACCACCAGTCAACAAAGCTGCATTATTTAAGCCTGCCTCTCTGACTCCCTCCCTGGCCCAGAGGGGACCTAAAGACATGATTCCCAGCTGCCTATGACCTCTGGTCAAGCTCAGTCAGATTTGAGACCTGCTCCAATAGCCCTCAAGGGCCACCACTCTAGTCTGGAGCCCTGCTTTCGGCTTCCTGCTCCTTTCTTCACCTCTGTCCCACAATAGCCAGCGGCCATCCTTAGGGGGAAAAGGGCTAAACTGGCCTAGCGCCCTTACTCCTCATTTGCATATGCGTGACTGCACATTAGAGGCTCATTAAAGGCCTCAAACTGAGCCCACCAGCCCAGTGAGGGGGAACTGTCAGTAGGAGGTGTCAGTCAGGCTGGCTGCTGCAGGTACACCTGTGGCCCAGTGGGCCAGTGTTCCCAATTTCTACTCAGTGTTTCAGGTCCGTCCACTCCAGGGCTTCCTCCTGCTCTGTGAGGCGGTCCACAAACAAATCCCATGCTCTGCACCACTCTGTTGGCCGGCAAACACCCCTTCAGAAAACACATCTGCCTTCCTCACTAAATCGGTAGGAAGCATTCACCGCTTACTGCCTCAGCACAACCAGCGCCATGCAGTCACGGTGGGGGCCACCGGACGATGTGTGAGACCGAACTCCTGTTTTCTCTCCTCCTCTCACTGCCTTACATCAGGTCTAGCAGCCCACCTTCCCTTCTCCAGATACATTCCAGCTGCCTCACAGCTCTCTAGAAGTCTTGAAGTCCCTCCCCTGGTATTCTGCCCTATTCACACTCACACACACACACACACACACACACCATTCTAATGGTGCTCCATCTCTGGGCCTCAGACTCCTGACAGAATTAGAAATGATATCAGTAATAAACCTAATCCAGGCATTGGTGGCCTTTAATCCCAGCACTCAGGAGGCAGAGGCAGGCCGATCTCTGTGAGTTAGAAGCCAGCCTGGCCTACAGAGTGAGTTCCAGGGCAGCCAAGGCTACACAAAGAAACCCTGTTTTGTAAAACCAAAACCAACCAACCTAGGCTGGTACCAGGGGGCTAAGAGTGTATGCATTCATCTCTTTTAAAGAGTCTGATACCTCTGAGGGATCATTTCTAGCACTGTTTTTAGTATATAGATGGGAAAACTTGAGAGCTGGGTTTAGAAATGCCCCCATCACACAGCGGAGGTCATGACTTAGAGCTCGAACTGACTCTGGAGTCTAGGCTCTAAGCAGCTTCCCAATTCCCGCCCTGCCCTCCCCCATCGTTCACGCCTCCCTGCTGGCACCAGTTCTAATGAGCCTAACCACAATCACGGTGATCACACTTTATTGAGGGTGTCTGGTGCCTGCGTGCCAGGTTCCTTTGGTTCAGCATCTCTGCCCCTCACATCAACCTCATGTGGCTCACAGACAAACCCTGTCCCGTTTTCCAGGGGCAGAATACTGGCTCCACCGCAGGAACCAGGAAACAGCTGCCATCCAGGTCCTCTGACTCTGAAGTGGGTGCCACCCTTGTCCCCTACCCCATGCTGTCTGCTGTTTGTTATTGCTCAGCATACAAGTACACAAAAGGTACCTGAAGTCAGCAGGGTCATGTCACCAACATTCAGAAACAGACCACTGTCCCAAACTCTCCCGGCACACACTATGGGCACATCATTTACTCCCAGGAAGTCATTTGTCTGGTTACTTTCAGATTCTCAATATGTAGGGACAAGCCACCATCCCGATTCAGCTTCTCATGTAACTGCATCTAGACCCTTGGGAGTAGAAGAGTCGTCCCAACCCAGGCCCCTGCATGTGACCCTCCACCCTCAGCTAGGCCCTCACTAAAGCCAAGCATCCCACCCCTGCCCTCATACTCAGTCTGGGCCACCCATCCAAGTGCCCTAATTATAAACCAACCAGTGCTGAAGCTGTGTTACTGCCCTCGTTCAGGCTTTTGTGCACCTAGTGCCAAGGACTCTCAGGTGCAGAATACCAGTAAGCAGATGGATAGACCAGGCTGGGCCTCCCTAGGTGGTCCCTCTCAGGCTCTATGGAGCCAGGACAAATTCATCCACTCTTGTTGCCAACACAGCCTTTAAACCTGCAGAAACCCACCACTCTTCCGTGTCCTCTCAGGCCATCATTGGTCCCCTCCAAGCACCCACGCTGACATGGGGAGGAGCCCACCCACGGCCAAGCAACCCCACCTCATCCCGGGTGCTCTCCACACCCAAAGCCACTCTTTCATCCTGGGTCCACACCCCAGAGGGGCAGGGAGGTGGCAGGATTAGTCTGGAGACTCTCTGGGGGTGTGGGTGGGAGATGGAGCCTCCTCCCCCCAACTGCGTCAGTGGGTCAGGACTTGGGTCCTCAGTGTTCATGTTTTTCCCTCCCCTTCCAGGAAAATAGAGTCCTCCCTTCAACACCAGGCCCAACCAGAATTCTGTCCCCACCCCCTCATCAGCTGCTCCCAGATCGAATGGGATTTGCAGAAGTCCAGGGCACTGGTGGTTGGTGGGGTGAGGGGTGAAAAGGAGAGCTTTGGTGGTCCAGGGCCTGGAAGTTGTGTGTGTCTGTGTGTGTGTTAGCATCCAAAACCCTCAGTCTGAGGAATGATGTGGCATGTCGGGAGTGCCATCCTTGAGCCTTCTACCTCTGTCACTCCTGTCCCAAATCGGACTGGGTGGGCTCCGAAGTAGGCCTGGCTTCAGGGAAGGCGGCCCACTCCCCAGCTCCCGCCCGCGCCCCAAACAATACCGCCTCCCCCTCCCCCTCGCCTTTATCCGGCGGGTTACTTGGCAGCCACCGCTAAAGACCTCCCCCTCGTCTCCCTCCCCTCCTGGTCGGCCGGCAACAGCAACAGGCCCTTTGCGCGGCAGCTGGACGGATGGGGTGGGGGCGAGGTCTGGGCCAGGGCCTGGGCGTGGGGGTACAAGGGCCTAGCTTCGGCATGTATGGTTCCAGGCCTGGGAATCTGAGCCCCCCAACACACACATTCAAGCTAAGGTCACACGTGCCCACGGAGGATGGAGAGAGAAAGAAAACAGCTACAGCTCAGTAAAAGAGGATCTTCAGAGTCTGGGGCGGATCTCCAAGGAGAGTGGGGGTGGGGAAGAGAGGATGGCACCGGGCTGCGGCAGAAGGGTCACCCCATCGATTCCCTAGCCGGATCCCCGCGGATCCCGATGCCCGGTGCGTCCCGGCGCCGAGGTTGGGGGAGGAGGCAGCTGTCAGAAGATGCGTCCGTGGCCCCGAGCCGCGGCGGCAGCCACAGCCTTTATTTTTAAACTTCTAAGTGGTCAGAGGGCGCGGCGGGGGAGGGGTCCCCGCCCAGCCGCGAACCTCATCCTTGGCCGCCCCGCGGCTGCTCGGCCTCCGGGCTCTCTCTTGCGTGGCTCCCGGCTTACCTGCGGGTGCGCCCGGCCCGGGCTCCGCACGCGGGCCGTTCTCCATGGTTGTGGCGTCAATGGAGGTTTTGGGGGGTCTCAGCGGCGGCGGCGGCGGCGGCCCGAGGCCAGGACGGGGGTCCCGCGGCGCATCCCGCCTGGCCCGCCCGGCGGGCAACGACTTAGAGGCGGCAGCGCTCGGTGTGGGAGAGGTCGAGGCTGGTGGCCAGCGAAGCTATGGGTTGCCGGCTACCCGGTGTCGGTCCTCCGCAACCGCGAGCCTGCTCCTTTGCCCCGCGCCGGCCCAGTCCTGGTCGCGGCCCAACCCTATTGTACAGCCCGGGCTGGGCCTGGCCTCTCGGCATGTACCAAGTGCACGGGGGACGACCACCCCCGCCGTGTTGGAGTACGGAGCCACCGCGGGCACAACCCGAGGGCCCCGACCCCGCCCTGCAGTGCAGCACGGCTAATCACACTATGCTCCTCCTGTACCCGCGGCAGAGCGGACGCCGAGCTGGGGGACTGATGACGGTTACGCTGTCTCCCCCTGCGGCCGCACGGTGGTACGCGCCGCGCGCCTGAAGACTATGTAGGGAGCTCTCTGGTGACTCACCCGCCGCTGGAACTGGGGGAGTGGGGAGCGGGGTTGGGATCCCCCATTCCCACCCTGGATGCTGGAGGCTCCGGCATCAAGTCTAAATTCTCTCCCAAGCCTGCTTCAGACAAAATCTTCCTAGGGAACGTTGCAGGGTCTGAAGAACGGTTTCAAGGAGACCCCTCAAAGGGCTATCCTTTCTCTATTCTGGTGATGGCTGCGAAGGCGCCTTTCCATTTGCACCCTAGGGTTGATGTCTTCTCTGCTTCTCTGTGGTAATTACAGCCCTGCAGGGCTGCTTTACTCAGGTCTCTAATCTACTGGGGCCCTCCCAGGTCCAAACTGGGTGGTCCTAGCCTTGAACCTCCCCTCCCCTCCCTTCATCAGAAGACCCCTACCCCTCTGCATCTCTCTAGAAGGACCCCCCTTCCCCATGGCATGTAGCGTTAAAGGGTAGTAAGCCTCTCTTCACCCTCCTCCCCCAAAATGTCCCTGCTCAACGCTCTGGAGTGGACTGTCCTATCCCCTGGTTCATGCCAGCTGAGGTGAGGGCCTCAAGCCAGGCCTGGCCTGGGACAGGGTGCAGAGAGCTTGCTGGGAAAGTGGATCGATACTGGCGGTGCAGCAGCTGCAGGGAGGACCAGTCTGGAGGGAGGAAGGAGGGGCAGCTGGGCTCTGCCTACCCTGGCGCTGCTCTTTGTCCTGACCTGGAGGTCAGTTCACTAGATGTCCACAGATTAGGGTCAGTGAGGCACTGTCTTCCCTTCCCCGCCTTCTCCTCCCCCACGTGACCCTCCTTCCTTATAGCAGCTCCTCCACGGAGCAGTCATTCAAAGAGAGAGGGTGTGAACAAGATAAGATGGTAGAGGTTTTAGGCAACCTAAGAGCAGTCGCCTCTAGAACTGTGTAGCGCCTGGAGCCTTGAACCCTGTGGGGGGTTGGGAAGACCCGAGACTGAGAGTGACCTTCGAGAAGGATGATGCTCAAAGGCTGGCAGCTAGAGCTAATCAGGAAAGTGACAACTTTCCTGAAACCCTAAAGTCAAGAAAATAATAGTCGTGGGGCTTGGGCTGTATCTGAGTTGATAGTGTCTGCCTAGCATGCACAAAGCCCTGGGTTTGACCTACAGCATCATATAAACCACATAGGATGGAACGGGCCTGTACTGCCAGCACTTGGAAGGTGGAAGCAGGAGGATCAGAAGTCCTGGATCTGCTTCTGGGAGATGCTCGGTAGGAGATGCTCGGTAGATAACCGCTCTTTCAGCCGAACCTAAAGATCTGAATGGGATCCCTGGGACCCACGTGGCAGAAGAAGAGAACCAATTTCTGCAAGTTGTTTTCTGATCTCTACACTCATATGTGGGAATAAAAATTATGCCGGGCAGTGGTGGCTCACGCCTTTAATCCCAGAACTCGGGAGGCAGAGGCAGGTGGATCTCTGTGAGTTCGAGGCCAACCTGGTCTTCAAGAGTTCCAGGAAGGGCTCCAAAGCTACAGAGAAACCCTGTCTCGAAAAACAAAAACAAAACAAAAAAAATTATATATATATTTTGGAGACAGGGTCTTACTATGTAGCCCTGATTGGCTGGCCTTGAAATGCACAGAGATTCCACTTACCTCTTAGTGCTGGGATTAAAGGCATATGACACCAAGTTTTTTTTAAAAGTATGAAGTATAATAAATAAAAGTTCCTTCAAACAGTATTACAATTGCAGGCAGTGGTGGTGCACACCTTTAATCCCAGCACTTGGGAGGCAAAGGCAGGAGGATCTCTGTGAATTTGAGGCCAGCCTGGTCTACAGAGCAAGTTCCAGGACAGCTGGGGCTACACAGAGAAACCCTGCCTCAAAAGACCAAAAAAAAAAGTATTATAATAAATAAAAATCCCTGGCTAGGGGCAACTTTGAGGACAGCTTGAGATGCATGAGACTTGCTTCACCAAAAATAAATAATTTAAAAAACAGTGACATGAGGTGTTTTGGAGGTCATTTTAAAAATTAGATAAGACTATACAAATTAAATATTTAACGAAGAGCCTGGTCTCTAGGAAGTGCTGAGTAAATATGACGGTAATGATGAGGGGAAATCAAATGTAAAAGAGGATTAGAAAGACCCTCCACATTTGCACATTTGCCCTTAATCATCCCATCTGTGGGAGAAGATGACCATATGGATGATGGAATCCATGACTATCCTTTCTGAGGTCAGAGGTCTCACACTGAGCCCTGCAGAGTTTATACTGAATAACTGAATAATTCAGGAGCAGAACCCAGAAAGGGGCCAACCCCCTGGGGTGGTTCTTCTACCTCTCAACCCAGGGCCTGAGGTTATTACTTGGATAAAGATGGGAGTGGTGACAGGCAGTAGTGGCACATGCCTGTAATCCCAGCACTCAGGAGGGGTAGCAGAGGCAGGGGGAATCTCTGTGAGTTTGAGGCCAGCCTGATCTACAGAGTGAGTTCCAGGACAGCCAATGTTACACAGAGAAATCCTGTTTCAAAAAACCACCACTACCTAGAACAAAAAAGATAGGAGTGGTAAAATTCTCACAGTGGTGAGAGTTCCAGAATAAAGGAGGGGATGATGGACTTAAACAGGGGGTGGGGGGAGGTCATAAATGCCCCTGACTTGCAGATACAGATCCTGGGGAGCTGTTGGAGATCAAGAGAGTCTAAGCTGGGGGAAGATATGAGAACTGGAAATATGCAGTTGTATCTAACCATCTAGGATTGACTTTGGGGAGTTCTGTGAATCGGGCAGCTCTGGTGCCTGGTGGCCTGGTGTTAGACTACATCAATGGTCCTCCACCAAAGGCAGCTTTGCATGCACACAGACACTCTAGAGCCATTTGTCAATGTTTAATGGTATTTCGGTTGTTACAACTGAGGGTACTAAGGCATCCAGTGAATGAAATACACGAATATGGCTTAACCATCTTACAACACAGTCTGTCACTTGTAACAAAAAATCAGCAGACACAGAATGTTCAGGGTTCCAAAGTTGAGGAGCCCTTGACTTTCAGATCCCGATTCCTGTACCCCTACACAATCTTTGGTACTTTGGACTAGCAGGGTATCTGGGAGTTAGGCAATGGGAGGGGCAGGTTTCCTGGCTAGGGGTTTCTGACACTGCTGATGGGCCCATGGGGAGCCTGGGAGCCTTGCAGGAGCCAAAGCAAGTGCCACTTATTGCATTGCAGTTGGGGTAGGTAGGTAGTGTAGACATTTCTCTTTCCCCACTGTGACTGATCAGGATCCTAAGTCCAGCAACTGAGGATTAGTGATGATTTATTTGTTTGTTTGTTAAGTAAAGACTTTCTGGACCTGGTGGCATATGCCTTTAATCTCAGCATTTGGGAGGCAGAGGCAGGCAGATCTCTGAGTTCAAGGCCAGCCTGGTCCCCAAAGCTAATTCCAGGACAATCAGGATTGTTAAATAGAGAAACTCTGTCTTGTCTCACAAACAAAGACTGTTATCTTTATGTTTGGGGTTAGGTGTCTGGCATTCCACAGGCCTTCTGGGAGGAGCAAGGGTGGGTATGTGTAACATCTAGGGCTGAAGCCCCAAGAAGATATCCTGCCCATTCAGCAAGGGGCAGGGGACTTAGTCGTCTCTGGTCCCTGCTGCCCAGGACAGTCTCCTCCCTCTCCACGGGAACAGGCAAGAGTGAGTGAGTCTTTGTTATCTCCATGAGGCTGATTGGAGATCAGGACGATGTCCCCTTGCAGAGTGTCCCTCGTTGAGGGAAGCTGGAGTAAAAGTGGCCCGATCTCCTAAGTTTGACAGGGCAGAGCCCAGGATGAATCCACTGAGCACGGAAGAAAATGGCTGGGAGATTTGACTCAGAGACACAAATCTCAGGACAGAGGCCTGGGACGTTACCTCCACCCCCACAAAATAGGAAGTGGGAGGAGCCTTTTGGGGGACAGCGGAAAGTACAGCCACCAGATTCTCACTCCCACCCCACCCCCCCACTTCACACCACAAAGAAGAGGAGGGGCTGTAGTTTAGACTGCCTCTCCAAGGGAGCCTTAGCCTCCAGGGCCCACTGCTTGAGCCTGGGACTGGGAAATGTCCTTCAGGGTTGTGGTGACCAGCTGCCTCTCTCTTCCTTCAGCTCTTGAGGAGGAGAAAGAGCTGAGGTTTGGAGCCTCCAGGAGGAACTAAACTTCAGTACAACAGAGGTCAAGCTCTTGGGTGCCTTGGAGGAAGTCTTTGTTCAAAGCTCCTAGTAGGGATAAGAAATCGGTCCTGGCCTGGAGCCTTGTCCTTCCTCCTTCCTTCCCCTCTTTTCTTTCCTTTTTTTTCTTTTTTCTTTTTCTTTTTTTTTTTTTTTTTGAGTCAGGGTTTCTCTGAAGCTTTGGAGCCTGTTCTGGAACTCACTCTGAAGACCAGGCTGGCCTCGAACTCACAGAGATCTGCCTGTCTCTGTCTCCTGAGTGCACCACCACTACCTGGCTCCCTTTTTTTTTTTTTTTTTTGAGACTGGGCCTCTTGCAGCCCAGGTTGGCCTTGAACACGCTGAGGATGGCCTTGAGTTTCTTGTGTTCCTGCTGCCTTCTTTTCTAGGGACCAGGAGGTGAGGATAGGGAAGGGCTATCTGGTTTCCTAAATGTCTTATTCCCTAGAGGTGGTGGGGGAGGGGTTGGAGTTCAAAAATAATGGAAACAGTACTGAGAACTTGGGACTTGCTGTGTAGGGAGTCTTGTTTTGTTTAGTTTGTGCAGGAGATGAAACCCAGGGCCTTGCCCATACAAAGCATACATGTACTCCTGAGCCATACCCCCTCCCCAAGGAGTTTTTAGATTTCAGTTTGAGCAGGGATGAGACCTTATAGATCAATACACAAGCCCCACCCCCACCCTTAATTCAAAACTGATGACTGAGGAGATGAGTCCCAAGAGTCCCAAAGCGAAAGCAGGGCCGAGTGCCGGAATCACAGGCAGAGAGATGAATAACCAGAAGACTGTGAGACAGGCAGGGAGAGGCTCCACCTCCAGTCAGTCCAGAACCGCCCTGCCTGACTGGGTGGGGTCAGGCGGCTGGCCGTGACTGTGACTCAGGTTTCTGTGGGCAGCCAAGGCAGCCTGCTGGGAGGAGCCCAGACCAACAGACGGGCTGGCCAAATGCAGTCTTCACCTCAGCTGTCCCCTCTCCTGGGAATGTAAGAGGCTCTCTCTAGCTGCGCTGACCTCCCAAGGCTACAGACCCCTGCCTCTGCCCCCTTCCCAGACCCTCACGTCCCCAGGCCCTCACTTTTTGACTCCCTCCTGAGGTCATGGCACAGGATGGAGAGTCAGAGATCTCTGCCTCTAGGGAGGGCCCCAGAATGTCTGTGCCACAGGGAGAAGGGTATAATAATGATTGGCCCTATACCCTCAGGGAGACACTGGAAGAACCCTGGGCCCCTCCAGTCTTCTCCCCGCTTGGCTAGCTCAGTATCTAGACAGACCAGTTGTCATGGTGAGGGGTGGGTGGTGGGGAGCACCGTAGTATACAGCTGCTGTGGAGTCAGGCAAGCAGGCTGAAACGAGAAGGCCTTAGTCCCCAGCACAGTACCTTCAGGGTTGACCACTAAGGAGAGATGGCTGGAGCCAAACCCAAAGGGCTGTGGGCAGTGATTATAGGACTTGGCCTGGGTGATGGGGGAGGAGGGTTTGGTCAGCTAGCACATTCCTCAACATTTGTTGGGCTGTGTTTTGATTTATTAGGCTGTGTTTTGATAGCGTAGCTAGAAGGGAATCCCATTTACTCTGACTTTTCTGTGCCCAGGATCTGTGCTCATATCAATCTTTGCAGCATCTGGTCTCAGATGGCAAGCCTGGGATTAGAACTCGGCACTGACTGGTGTCTTTGGTTTCTGGGAACTAGGCAGTGTAGCTGTTTTAGGGAAGGGAGGGTGAGAAAGTGACAAGTGGACTTTATTTTAAAGACTGGCTCATTAGACCACAGGTGGTGAGATCTAGGGGCGTGCTGTGTTTGGGGCTTGGGAACAGATGGCAGTTTAAAGAGAAAGTCATTCACTAGCCTGACACAGAGGATGTGGTCATTCAAACTTTTTTTTTTTTTTTTTTTTTTTTTTGGTTTTTCGAGACAGGGTTTCTCTGTAGCTTTGGAGCCTGTCCTGGAACTAGCTCTGTAGACCAGAGCTGGTCTCAAACTCACAGAGATCCACCTGCCTCTGCCTCCCGAGTGCTGGGATTAAAGGTGTGTGCCACCACCGCCTGGCTTCATTCGAATTTTTTTTTAAACTTTATTTTATGTGCATTGGTGTGAAGGTGTCAGATCCCCTGCAACTGGTGCCGTGTGGGTGCTGGGAATTGAACCCGGGTCCTCTAGAAGAGCAGTCAGTGCTCTTAACCACTGAGCCATCTCTCCATCCCTCATTCAAACTTTTTATAATGAACTTAGATTTCTGTGTGAGCCATTGCTAGTTTTCCAGGACGTCCTGGGAGCTTCTGGAGCTGAACTGTAGCAACAGATGAAGCCAGTTCAAAACAGGGACTTTCCAAGACCAATCCGGAGAGAGGAATTCGCAGAGCCTCTCAGAGCCAGTCGTGGGGGAGGGAAATAAGGACACGCTGTGGACAATTAGGCCTATCATAAGGTGCGGATGCCACCTAGCGGCCAGAATGGCACAGCCAGGCCGGAGCCCGCAGCTCTCGGGGAGCTGCTTCGCTCTCTGAACAATGGGCGGGACTTCCGGTAGGACTGTCGGTTGCTGCAGTCGGACTTTGGTCGGCCGAACCACAAGTCCCATAGTGCTCCGCGCCAGACTGCGCAGGCGCAGTGAGGCGGGGCCGGTCAATCCCAGAGGCTGAGGGGCCGCGGCTGGGTTGAATCGGTGTCTGCTGGGGTCTGGGATCTGGGCTGTGACGACGTGAGACGAGGCGGCGTTGCGCAGTGGACACCATGTCGAGGCAGGCGAGCCGTGGCACCGAGAGCAAGAAAATGGTAACTCTGAGCGCGTGACCCGACGGGCCGGGCGGAATTGAAGGTTCCTGGGAAAGGGCCTGGTGCTGGCGCTCCGAGTGATTGTTAGAGGGTCCTGCTGTGAACTGAGGGTTGGGGAGATCCCATGCCGGGGCAGGTTGGAGGACGCCTGAGTTTCCTCCCTTGCTGGAGGTCGAGTGCAACTCTGTGCTAGACCAACAACAGCGACGGCAATCAGTAACAGTAACAACCACTTACTGATCTTTCCTGTGTGAGTTAACCCTACCAGGTGTATAATGTTAAGGCCTTTCACAGCTCGGGAAGGTTGTGTGATGCCCAATTTTACACCGAGGAAGAGTTAGGATTTGAACCCATGCCTCTCCACCTCCAGAGTGAATATTTCAGACTACAGAGTACACAGTCTCTCACTGTGCTGTGGACTAGCTTAGGTAGTTAGTGGCCTTGTCAGAAGGGAACTTTCCGTCTAACACATTAAGGAGTGGCCCCTCTAATGGTTGAGAGGAGAAGGGAGGATTGCTGTGGTTCCTTTCCCATGCTGGGAGTAGTGGGACAGAATACAATCCCCAAAGGCTGGCCTGGGTCTAGAGAAAAGGTAGATATTAGTTTTCTCCAAGCTAAGAGACTTTCTTAGCATGTGTTCCTTTTTTTTTTTATTGTACCACCCACCCCAGAAAGGGTTTTTCTGTGTAGCCAGCTCTGGCTCTGTAGATCAGGCTGGCCTTAAACTCATAGATCCGCCTGCCTCTGCCTCTTGAGTGCTGGGATTAAAGTGTGCACCACCATTGTTGGCTTCTTTAGTTTATTTTACAGAACATTTCATGCCTTGGCTTTGTTTTGGAATTTAAAACTGACTATCTGGGGGCTGGGATGTAGTTCCAGCAGCACAAGTTGGTATAGAGTGTCTGTCTGCCTAACATGTACAGGGCCCCAGGTTTAATTCTCAGCACCACATAAACCAGGCTTGGAGCCTGGCATGGTGGTGCACGCCTTTAATCCCATCACGCCTTTAATCACAGCGGGGCTCTGTGAGTTCGAGGCCAGCCTGGTCTATAGAGCGAGTTGCGGGCTAGGCTCCAAAGCTATAGAGAAACCCTGTATCAAACAAACAAAACAAAACAACAACAAAAAACAGGCTTGGTCACGAATGACTGTAATCCCAGCACTGGGATGGTAGAGGCAAAAGGATCAGAATTCAGGGTCATCCTCAGACAGGATGGAGGCCAGCCTGGGCTTCTTGAAATCTTTTTTAACACACACAGACAGAGTGAGGTGGGAGGGGGGCGTCACAGCGGTAGAGAGCGTCAGGTTGGCATGTAACTCAGTGGCAGCATACATATGGTAGACACTCTGAGTTCTGTCTTCACCAGAAACCAGGCTGCATGCTGCCTCTGCTCAGGGGACCTTTGTTGATACTGCACTCTAGCTAGGGTGATTAGATTCCCCGCACACTTTCCCATCTTATACCAGGAACAGCCACCACGAATGGAGGCTCTGGTATTCCAGGCTGGCGTTTTTTTCTTTTTCTTTTAAATCAAATTATTTATTTATTTTTATTTTATGTGTATTGGTATGTCTGTGTGAGGGTATCAGGTTCCCTGGAACTGGGGTTACAGACAGTTGTGAGCTGCCATGTGGATCCTGGGAATTGAACCTGGGACCTCTGGAAGAGCAGTCAGTGCCCTTGACCACTGCGCCATCTCTCCAGCCCTCCAGACCAGTTTTGTTTTTTTGAAACAGGGTTTCTCTGTAGCTTTGGAGCCTGTCTGGAACGTGCTCTGTAGACCAGGCTGGCCTCGAGCTCACAAAGATCCACCTGCCTCTACCTCCCGAGGGCTGGGATTAAAAATGTGCACCACCACCACCCGGCTCCAGGCTAGTTCTTAACCTTTTCTCTCTCAGGCCACTTTTGAGAGACCAGTGATAGCAATGAATAATTTCTACACAAATATTAAATACACAAACTCAGTGACGGAAGCTGGGTTTGATCCTAGCACTGTAAACACAAAATGCAAAAAAACTTACATCATATGAATACATTTGTTTGCGTTTTCCAGGGATTTGTGGGTCTCTTAATGTACTCTATGGATTACAAGTTGAAAATTGCTTTCAGGGGACTGAGGATGTAGCTAAGTAATACACATACAGAGAGAGAGAGATTGATTTATTCCTGGAAGAAGTAACAATAGTTGAAGAGAGTGTTGAGCTAGAAAACAATGTCAAGTTGAAAGAAGTGCATATGTGTTCCTTGGCATTCTCTGTTGGTCATTAGTTTCCTTCGCTGGATGTGGGTACAGTGGTACTAAGATTAGGTGAGACAGTGTTAGATTCACCTGCCTCTGCCTCCCAAGTGCTGTGATTAAAGGTGTGCGTCACCACCTGTGTGTGTACTTGAAACAAGGTTTTCCTATCCCAGGCTTGCTTCCAATTCCTGTTTCTCCTGCCTCAATTTCCCAAGTGCTGAGGTTTCAGGCATGTGCCTCCATACCTAGCTACTACCTTTTTTTTTTTTTTTTTGCATAGGTTTACTTCTTTACTGGGGGATGTCTTAGTTAGGGTTACTATTGCTGTGATGAAGCACCATGACCAACAGCAATTTGGGGAGAAAAGGGTTTATTTCATGTACAGTTCATCATCATAAGTAGTGAGGGCAAGAACTTAGAGGCAGGAAGGAGCTGATGCAGAGGTCATGGAGGGGCGCTGTTTACTGGCTTGCTCATCATGGCTTGCTCAGCCTGTTCGCTTTTAGAACCCAGGACCATGAGCCCAGGGATGGCATCACCTACCATGGCCTGGACCCTCCCTTGTTAACCGTTAATCAAGAAAATGCCCTGCAGTGAGATCTTAGGAAGACATTTTCTCAGTTGAGGTTCCCTCCTTTCAGAAGACTCTAGATTATGTCAGGTTGATATAAAATTCGCCAGCACGGGGGCTGTGCCACAGTATTTGTGTGGGGGTCAGAGGACAGCCTGAAGTAGTCAGTCTCTCTCTTTTCACCATGTGGATTTGGGGGAATCTAACTTAGGTAATCAGCATGGCAGCAGGTGCTTCTGCCTATTGAGCCAACATACCTAGAATTGACATGCTCCTCTTTTCTCTCTTGGGGCACAGTACCCCTCTAGTTGCCCTCTTCCAGGTAGCCAGCCTTGAGCACATAATTACTGTATTTCACATAAACCTTCAGATGTCTAATGTCTGCTGTTTTTAGTCCCTGCTAACAGAAACAGTCCATCTGGGCTGGGTGGTGGTGGCGCATGCCTTTAATCCCAGCACTCGGGAGGCAAAGGCAGGTGGATCTCTGTGAGTTGGAGGCCAGTCTGGTCTACAGAGCTAGTTCAGGACAGCTAAGACTCTTACATAGTAAAACCCTGTCTCCAAACAAACAAACAAATGAAACAGTCTATCTGTCCAGCAAGCTTTACCTGAGCCCCAGCTATGTACAAAGCTCCTTGTTAGGTGCTGTGGTAGATACGGAGATGAAGCCCTAGACCCCACCATTAGTAAGTATGTGTGACATGGACTGAAATGTTCTCCACAACAGGGCTATTGTACTGGCTGGGACTGGGGCCTGTTTTTTTGCTTCTTTGCTCTCTCATGCACACACATGCATGCATGCGTGCACACACATACATACACACATCCAGTGTTGGGGACTGAGCTCAGGGCCTAAGCACATGCTGGGCCAGTGCCCTCCACTGAGCCCCATCTTCAGTTTCTTCATTGTTCTGAGCACCAGCTTCACATCTTTTGAAGGTTTTTACTTTAATAAGGTAGGAGTAGACACACTGACACTATAGGGCTGTTCTGAGGATTAGTTGAAAATATATATAGCAGGCATGGTGGCCAGCGCACGCCTTTAGCCCCAGCACTCAGGAGGCAGAGGCAGGTGAACCTCTGGGAGTTCGAGGCCAACCTGGTCACAGAGCTAGTTCCAGGACAGCTAGAGCTGTAACACAGAGAAACGCTGTCTCCAGGGAAAAGAAAAAGAAAAAAGAACATGTGTACAAAGCTGACAGTACACAAGTGATATTGTTGGCTGGCCGTCTTTGCGTACAGTCGGATCTTCACACAAATGCCACCTTAGTGAGCCTTCCCTTGACATACCCTAGCCCCACTTCTAATTTATTTTATTTATTTCACGTGTGTGTTTTCCTAGCACGTATGTCTGCATACCCTGTGTTGTGTGTCTGGTGCCTGAGGAGGCATTGGATCCCCTGGGACTAGAGCTATAGACAGTTGTGAGCCTCCAAGCCTCCATGTGGGAGTTGAACTCAGGACCTCTGCAAGAGCAGCTATTGTTCTTAACCACTGAGCTATCTCTCCAGCTCTGCACCACTTCTGTTTTAAAAATATAAAGACCTTTAAGTTATACATTCATGTTACTCGTTCTAGGCTAGGTTCATAACTGAAGCTGGAGACAGACTTGCGTATTAATGGAAGATGTGGAGAACCTGAGTCAGGACCCCATTCCCAGATTCCAGGCACACCTGTGTTGTGGACCCTCCCTGCCTTTTCTTACTGGTGAAGGTGGGGGGGGGAAGCTACCCGCATAAGGAGCTTCATCACAGTGTGATTTGCATATGATTTGGCAATCATGGTGGGCGGAGGCTCTTGGAGTTCATCCAAGGGCTCATTAATAATGGAAGGAAAGCTCTCCTGATTTAATGCGCTCGTGCCGACTCTCGACTCTCGTGCCGACTCTCCGGACTGGTAACTGCTGGATTGCCTCCATCCATTCATGCTCAGGCCGGTCTAGTGCCAAACCCTTGACTTTACTAAAAAATCATTCCTCCTTAATAGCTTCCTTTCAGTTGCCATATTTGGCTAATAATCTCCTGGAGATGCCCTGGTCTGACTGTTTTAGCTGAATTCAGAGAGCCTCCTGCTCCCAAAATTGATTTTCTTTGCCTCTAGTGCATCTAAGATTTGTTTTAATTGAGGGGGCTTATTAATATTGCAGTCGTGGGATAGAGTGGATACAGTGTGCCTGAGATACCTTTGGGTTTTGTCCTCCCAGATTTCTTTTTCAGTACTTAGCTGTTTAACCTTGAGCTGATGGTTCCTCAGTCTGGTCTCAGTATCTCTTCTGGATTGATTACTGCCGTTCTGCCTTGTTGAGTTTTTATGAGATAGTGAAAAGTAGCCTGTTCGGGACAGGCGTGGTGGCTGATACTTTGGATTCTTCCCTCAGAAGTCTTGACAAGCCTCTCTTCAGAAGGGAGTGGCAGGATGATAATCTTGATCGATTGATTGATTCTTGTTGTTGAGCCTTATTTCCGAGGGAATCCACTGGACTAAATGTGCTTTAATATGTTTCTCAGGGATGGGGATGTCCCTCAGCGGCAGAGTGTTTGCCTGACCTGCTCAGCGCCCTGGGTCTGATCCTCAGCACCACAAACACAAACACACTTCTCACTTTAGCTCCAACAGTGCCTTGTCTACTGCCAGCAGCAGTCCTGGTGTTCTTATTCTGGTATCACATACTTACGGGCAGGCAGTCACCCATACACATAAATATTCTTAAAATGTTCAAAATCACTTATCAAGAAAATGTCCCCACAGGCTTACCTGCAGGCGATCTGATGCAGGCATTTCTTTCAACTGGGGGTCCCTCTTCCCAGATGACAAAGGTGACAAGAGACTAACCAACACAGTAATAGAACCCAGTTTGGATCGGTCTTGTGTCCCAGGAATACAGAATACATGGGCTGCTGAGATGGCTCACTCGGGGTAAAGGTGCTTGCTGCCAAGTCTGAAAGCTTGAGTTTGATCTCTGGAGATGAGACCATGTAGTAGAAAGAAAGAACTTACTTTCAAAGCTTGTCTTCTGACCTGGCACACATGTCCTCTGCACACATGAGCATGTGCATGTGCACACATACAATGTAATTAAAGATATTATTATTTCCAAGACAGGTTTTTCTGTGTAGTCCTGGCTGTTCTGGAACTTGCTTTGTAGACCAGGCTGGTCTTGAACTAACAGTTCCACCTGTCTCTGCCTCCCGAGTGCTGGGATTAAAGGCGTGCACCACCACTACCTGGTTATTTTATTTTTAAAGATCATTTATTATTATCTTATGTGTGTGTGCCTGTGAGATTCTGTGCACCATGTGTGTGCAGGTGCCTGCTGAGGCCAGAGGGTGTTAGACCCCTGGAAATGGGGTTATAGGTAGTTGTGAGCTACCGGATATGGGCCCTACGTAGGAACAAAATCTGGGTGCTCTGGAAAAGCAGTAGGAAGCCTTAACTGATGTAGTCCTCTCTCCAGTATTGTATTCTTTTTAAATTTATGCACTTTTAGAAATATTTTAGCAGCATGTCAAAAGGATCATTAATTTCTCTCCATGTTGGTGACTTTGAGGAGAGACTGTCTCCAGGGTAACAGGCTCTCCAGGACTTCCTTCCCTGCCAACCTAGTCTGTCCCTCAGTCTCCAGCTCTTCCCATGAGCATCAGAGAACCCAAACCTTGGTTACAGCTTAACCCCATGCCAGAACCCTCTTGGTGTAGGAGTATTTGTGTTGCTTTCATTGGTGAATAAAGAAAACTGCCTTGGCCTTTTGATAGGGCAGAAATCAGATAGGCGGAGTAGACAGAAAGGAATACTGGGAAGAAGGTAGTGTGGCAGATGCCATGGTTCTCCTGCCCAAGACTGACGCTGGTTAGAAGCTTTCCCGGTAAGCCACGAACCTCTAGTGCTATACAGATTATTAAAAATGGGTTAAATCAAAATGTAAAAGTTAGCCAAGAAGAGGCTAGATATAATGGGCCAGGCAGTGAGTTAATTAATACAATTTCCATGTGATTATTTCGGTGTAAGCTAGCTGGGCGGGATGGAACAAAGGGGCCCCGCGCTCTCCTTACTACACCCTCTAAGGCATGGTTCTCAACCTTCCTAAGGCTGTGACCCTTTAATACAGTTCCCCATGTTGTGGTGACCCCAACCATAAAACTGTTTTCATTGCTACTTTATAACTGTAATTTTGGTACTGTTATGAATCATAATGTCAATATCTGTTTTTTCCAGTGGTCTTAGGCCACCCCTGTGAAAGGGTCATTTGACCCCAAAGTGGGGGACATGATTCACAGGTTGAGAACAATTGCTCTAAGGCATGAGGAAGCCATTGGTCACACCTGCCAACACACAGAGGCTGGTGTGAAAGAGTCTGTGTTGGCTCCATCCTTTACAGAATCCAATGAGTGGCTGTTCTTCCCTTTTCGGGTTCAGGTGACCCACGCTGTGGCAGACTGCATTGGCAGAGGCCGCCTTTGGTGTGTTAGAAGATGTGCCATCCCTAGCCAGTTTGTAGTGGGCGTGGTTGCAGTCCTGTGATGCTGGCTATTCCACAGGGGTGATATCCTCCAGACATAGGCACCCGGTTGGCTTTTGCTTGGCATCCAGACCCTCGCTGCCCTTCTCTTCGTGCTGCCAGGTCCTGATGGCCTTCTGGATCTCTTTCAGAGTTCTGAGCTGTTCACCCTGACCTATGGCGCTCTTGTCACCCAGCTGTGCAAGGACTATGAAAATGATGAAGACGTGAATAAGCAGCTGGACAGAATGTGAGTAAGCCTCACCCTGAGTGTGTGCTGTCCTGTGAAGCCAACATTTGGGTACAGTTTCTTCTGAACTCATTTATGAGGGTGTTTGGGCATTATCCCCATCTCCTTCTTTAGCTGACAACAGTCTTATGTTTAGTTTATATATAAGATAATTTGTTTATATGTAAGACATTACATAAGACATTTTGACCCCCTTAATGGTCTGTTCTCTGATTTCCTTCCAAGGGGTTATAACATTGGAGTCCGACTAATTGAAGATTTTTTGGCACGCTCAAATGTTGGAAGATGTCATGACTTTCGGGAAACTGCGGATGTCATTGCTAAGGTCGTTTACCTGGGCCACCTGGCGGCCCCACTGAAGCTTGCCTTTGGGAGACACTACCTAACACTCTCACTGCTCCCTTAATCTCCTGAAAGGCTGATTAGGTAGCTTTCTGGACCAAAGAAGCCTTTCTGGTGGTTTGGAAATAACATTATGAAAAAGGCGAGAGTGGTTGGGGTCTCTCTTGTGCGTTACAGCCCTGCTGTAGCTGAGTAGTGGTACATGCCTGTGACCCCAGCACTGAGGAAGCAGGCACAGCAGAGTCACAGGCAGTTTGTGGCCCATCTGGTCATCTACATACTGAATTCTCCATCAGTAATCGCTATGTAGCAAGACCTACCTATAAACAGACAGAGCCAGCAGGTCTGTCTGTCTGTCTCACTAAAACTACAGCCCGGATTCCTCCATTTTGAAAGTGTAGCAGAGTATCGAGGAGGTTTGAGAGTATGCATTTTGGGCCAGATGTGATTTAGGCCTATCATTCCAGCACCGAGAAGATACAGGTAGGATGATTGCTACAAATTCAAGGCCAATGTAGGCTGCATAGTCAGCTCCAGGCCAGCCTGAGCTACATTGTGGGACCCTGTGTCCAGGAAATAGAAATAAAGCAAAAATAACTCCTTATTCAGTTTTCAGTTAAAGGCAGCTGCCCTTCCTATGAGACATGCAGGTGGACAGTGAGTTAGCCTGTCGTAGTGTGATGCCAGATGGGAGAGATGGAATCCTACATGGGCAGGCACTCTGTTTCCCCAGATCTCTATAAAGATTCGGAGGTCACAGTTTTGTCTAAGTGACTTTTCGCCTACTCCTTCCCAGTTGTATAGTTCTGTCACCCTTCCCCATAGAGCTGGTGTGTGTTCCCTGACAGGTGGCATTCAAGATGTACTTGGGCATCACTCCAAGTATCACAAATTGGAGCCCAGCTGGCGATGAATTCTCCCTCATCCTGGAAAATAACCCATTGGTGGACTTCGTGGAACTTCCCGATAGCCACTCATCCCTTATTTACTCGAACCTCCTGTGTGGGGTGCTGCGGGGAGCTTTGGAGATGGTGAGTGCAGCTCTTTCCCAGCTTGGTGCTGTTTGGTACATGCTTGTCTGAAAGGCTTTGGCTTCCCCAGCCCCTTGCTGTCCTAGGACATAGTGCTGCTGAGACAGGATCCAAGGCAAACACCTTCCTTTCTGTCACGCTGAGAGAGTGCTGCCGTCAGCAGTGGAGAGCAACCATTCAGGGGGTTTCCTGGGCCACATTCCTAAGTGGACCGAGACCTTTTTCTTTTCTTTTCCTTCTTCTTCCTCCCCACCCCTTTCTGAGACAGCCTCACACCAGTCCTAATTAGCTTAAGACCCAATTTGCTCAATATGTAGACCAGGCTGTCTTCGATTTGCCTCCAGCCCCTTCCTCTCAAGTGCTGGGATTACAGGTCAGTGATATCACATCCAGTTTGAGGCCACTGTCTTCAGTGTTAGAATATTGGGGCTGGCAACTCTGTCCCTGTGGGAATCTGTCCCTTCAAATAAATTGTTTGGAACTGGGCACACCTTTAATCCCAGTACTTGGGAGGCGGAGGCAGGCAGATCTCTGAGTTCAAAGCCAGCCTGGTCTGCAGAGGGAGTTTCAGGACAACCAGGACTACACAGAGAAACCTTGTCTCAAAAAAACAGAAAACAAAACAAACAAAAAGTTTGGAGATTTCACACATTTACATAGTTTATACAGTGAATTTTTGTCATTTTCTCTCTCTCTCACACACACACACACACACACACACACGTGTGTGTGTGTGTCCATGGCATTTCTGATCTAGCCTCATCCTGAGGTTTCCTCAGAGGCTGTGGTTAGACATCTACCTCTGTTCCTCAGGTCCAGATGGCTGTGGAGGCCAAGTTTGTCCAGGACACTCTGAAGGGAGATGGTGTGACAGAAATCAGGATGAGGTTCATCAGGCGGATTGAAGACAATCTCCCGGCTGGAGAAGAATAAGCAGCTCTAGGACTTTGGGGCAGCCGGGAGCAGAGCCTGAGGGATGAGCACGGCGGGCGGGCGCCCCCTCTGCCCCGGAACTCAGTGACTTTCAAGCCGATGTTATATATTCTTCTAACCTTACTTCCATTCTCCATGCTAATAAAGAGCGGACTGGTAGTTTGCTTGCCGTACAAGTATGCACTTCAGAAGGGGGATTCTCTGCTCGTTTCCCTTCAGAGGGGCAGTACTTGCCCTTGACTGGACTAAGAGTTTGAACCATTTTACATTCCTGTGAATTTTCCAAAGCAAAACCCACTTTGACCCCATGGAGAGACGAGCCTGACACATCTAACCCTGAACTGTCACGACACCATTGGCAAGTGGCTGCAGGGAGCCTTGGGCTGTCAGGGGAGGGAGAACGCAGGGAAGGGGTGGGTAGGAATTGTTGGCTGTAGTGACACACTGTAGTCTTGCCAGGCCACGGAAGCCAGTCATGCCGGAAGCACCGGCTTCTGGGAAGCCACCCAGGTCTCATTCCTCCCTGCTGTTTGGAGGCAACATCTCCTCTTTTTACGGAGGGTCCATCCTTTTTTCTTACAGATTCGTCAATAAAGACACATTCTTGAGTGAAATCCCAGTCGTGTCATGTTTTCCTTCTGCTCAGCATGTGGAGTTGGAGTAGAAAAGAGCATGTGA